>CAUYLG010004572.1:78382-91027 GCA_963573385.1 Cacajao melanocephalus
AGTCGTGGGGTGGTGGGGGGTATTCTAGATGTGATCCTGCCACTGCACTCCCGCTAGGGCACCAGAGCACGACTTTGTCTCTTTAAAAAAAAAAAAGGGGGGGTGGGAAATGTAGATGTTATTATTCCCTTGAAGTTCTTATATATAATTAAACTGGATAGTAATTGTTTTTTTTGTGTGTGTGGTTTGCTTGATTTTTTTTTGGTTGCATAGTAATTACTATCTGTAAATAGATTACAAACTTCTTGATAGAGAACATATTTTATACTTTATAAAATTTTCATGTGGCAGAAAGTAGTGACAGAATCACAAAACTCTGAGCTTCCTGTGATCCTAGAATTGAGAGTTAAACCAAATATGCCAGATCTTTGAAGGCTCGAGTAGATTGGGTGGTTGGTCTTCGGCTCCATTCCACTCTGATCCTAGGGTGTCATTCTGTACTGCAGATACTACAAAGTAAATAATACAGTTTTCCCCAACTCCCTACAGCCGGGTTCTAAATACCCCTCCAGCCCAGCCAGTCTGATGCACTTGCATGAGATTTAGGTGTAGGTTGGCTTTTGCTTCACTTCTGCTGCCTCTGTTGGCGAGCATGCCATGGTGGGGGTGTTTGGTTCTTCTGCAGCAGGGCTCATGAAAGTCACAGGGTTCAGCCAGTAACCACAAGTCAAAGAGGAGGCCGTGAGGCATGCATTTTGCTGGTGCTCATTGTTCTATATGTGGCATGATTCTGGAGCTGGCAGGAGTAGTAATGGCGCCCTGATTGTAGCAACGATAAATGGGGTCTGGAGCCAGAAATTTTCAGTTCCTAATGTTTGTGATGTGCTTTACCACTTGGGAAGCATATTGATGTATCTTGTAAATTTTCATTTTAAAGCATTACCCTAATCTTCAGAGGTTGATGGAGCAGATACTACCTTCATTTTAGAGATGTGTGGCAGAGATGAGTGGTAGGCTTGGCCACACAGTGGACTATATCAGGAATGATGCACAAAGTTCTCCTGACTCCATAGTTAGGGCTCTTTCCTCCTCAAGCACTGTTTTCACGGTTGAGATCTGCTGACTTTTTCTGTTTTTTTTGAGATGGAGTCTTGCTCTGTCATCCAGGCTGGAGTGTAGTGGTACAATCTCGGCTCACTGCAACCTCTGCCGCCCAAGTTCAAGTGATTCTCCTGCCTCAGCCTCCTGAGTAGCTGGGATTACAGGCGCCCACCACCACGCCCAGCTAATTTTTGTAGAGACTGGGCTTCACCATGTTGGCCAGGCTGATCTTGAACTCCTGACCTCAAGTGATCTGCCTGCCTCGGCCTCCCAAAGTGCTGGGGTTACAGGCATGAGCCACCGCACCCAGCCTCTGCTGACTCTTCTTACCCAAGGTTATTATTAGCCACAAGACCTTTTTGCAAATTCTTCCCTGTGGTTGCCACTTCTTCTTAGCCAGGCACTGGCACCCTTGTGCAGTGAATAACCTGCACAATTGCATATGTCAGCCTTTGTTCTTGCCAATAGAACAGCATGGGTTGTTGACACCAGTGTAGTTGTAGTGTGAGGTTCTGTTGCTGTTTGTGTGTTAACTGTTAATTATTTTCCACAGGTATTAGTCACTGTACCACTGGCCTTACTACAGAAAGGTGCCATTCAGTTTAATCCACCATTGCCAGAAAAGAAGATGAAGGCTATCAACAGTTTAGGCGCAGGCATCATTGAAAAGGTGACTAAAATGACTTTATCCTCAGAAAGAAAGAGATTAATGTCAGATGACAGATGTTAACTTCTGATATGGAGAAGTAGTGGGTAATATTTGAATACAAATAAAATTCAAAGAGTTCCTTTTTATTTGAGTAATTGTTCATGAAGAACCCAAAAGAATATTATCAAAATGAAAGGAGGAGAGCTGGCTGAGGTCTGTGAGTTTTGACTTTAGGAGAAAGAAACTTGTTATGAGTGAGTCTTGGGAATGCTGGGCATCTTCAGACTAGCTTGTAGGTTGCCAGTAGGTTCCGTTATCCATGGGTTTGGAACTGAGAGGCATCAAAAACAAGGAGCTGGGCTGGGTATGGTGGCTCACACCTGTAATCCCAGCACTTTGAGAGGCCAAGGCAGGTGGATCACCTGAGGTCAGGAGTTCCAGACCAACCTGACTAGCATGGTGAAACCTCATCTTTACTAAAAATACAAAATTAGCGAGGCATGGTGGCAGGTGCCTGTAATCCCTGCTACTTGGGATGCTGAGACAGGAGAATCACTTGAACCTGGAAGGTAGAGGTGAGCTGAGATTGCTCTATTGCACTCCCACCTGGGCAACAAGAATGAAACTCTATATCAGAAAAACAAAAACAAAAACAACAAAAACCTGCAAAAAAAAAAAAACCACATAAAAATAAAAAAAACCAAGGAGATCACAAGGAAAAAAGGAGGTGAGGCGAATGGAAAGAGTGGTGTTTGGGTTTGTTCTTTCATGCAGTGAGATTAGTATCACATGAGCTACAGGTTGCTGCTTAGAGATTTCTTTGTGATGACAAACACTTCACCATCTTTCCTTTGTTCACTTTGCAGATTGCCTTGCAATTTCCATATAGATTTTGGGACAGTAAAGTTCAAGGGGCTGACTTTTTTGGTCATGTTCCTCCCAGTGCCAGCAAGCGAGGGCTTTTTGCTGTGTTCTATGACATGGACCCCCAGGTAAAATCGTTTGTGAACTGTGGTTTGAATTTTCTTCTTAAAGTTTACAATTTATTTGATAATTACTCACACATCAAGTCAGGAACTGATGAACATCGTGGGAGACCCTTGATCTGTGTCTATATTCTGGGAGAACACTGGACTGGACATTTTCCTATAGGATGGGAGCCCCAGTAGTTGCCATATCTTCTTGAAGTCCTCATGTTGCTCCCTGGGACATGAATTGGATGCTTGTGGAAACTGTCATTTCAGGCTGTAGGGGAATTCCTCTTAGGTGAAGTTGGAGATGGCAGAGTGAGTGAGTGGTGCTTGAAACTTCCTCTGTGAGGGTCCTCTAGGGAGCTGGGAAGGGGCCTATGATTGGTAAGGGAGGGTGTGAGTGTCAGTAGATGTGACAGCTGAGGGAAGGAAGGAGAGAGGAGAATGGTATACCCGGAGATGGACGGTGGTCACTTTCCCTGCTGCCATGTTGCTGCCACACGAAAGAATCACAGCTGTTTCTGACTCTCTCAATTTTAAGAAACCTTGTCTTAAAAGGTTTCACATACGAGCCCAGAGCAGATTTTCTTTACCATTTGAGGGTTTTTTTCATTGTTTTATCTGCAGGTTTTCCTTCTCCATCTCTTTCTGCCTCTTCGGAAGCAAGCTTTTATTAGTGAACAGCCAAGGGAACCCTAAATTTGCTACTTACTTTTCTTAGTGTTTTTTCCAGCAGGAAGCAATAGAGTGGATGGATAAATAATGTGTGTTTGTGAGGAAAATGGACTGGCGAGTGACGTGAGGATAAGGGGCAACCAGAAATAGTGAAATTTAACTTGTGAGAGTGAGGCTCTTGGTTGGGTGCGGTGGCTCATGCCTGTAATACCAGCACTCTGGGAGGCTGAGGTGCGCACATCACCTGAGGTCAGGAGTCTGAGACCAGCCTGGCCAACATGGTGAAACCCCGTCTCTACTAAAAATACAAAAATTATCTGGGCATGGTGGCGGGTGCCTATAATCCCAGCTACTCAGGAGGCTGAGGCGGGAGAATCACTTGAACCTGGGAGGTGGATATTGCAGTGAGCTGAGATCGCACCATTGTGCTCCAGCCTGGGAGACAGAGCAAAACTCTGCCTCATTTAAAAAAAAAAAAAAAAAAGGAGGTCCTTATCTGTGGGAGCCGAACACTCAGGGACTTTCTGCTTTTCTCTTTCGTGTCTCCAGAAGAAGCACAGTGTGCTGATGTCTGTGATTGCTGGGGAGGCTGTTGCATCGGTGAGGACCCTGGACGACAAACAGGTGCTGCAGCAGTGTGTGGCCACCCTCCGCGAGCTGTTCAAGGAGCAGGTGAGAGAAAGCCCTCCCTGAAAGGAGCAAGCAGTGCCTGCTATTCAGAGCGAGTGTGGAAGCCCAGGCAGCCAGCGCCACTGAGAATCAAGGCAAGGAAGGCAGGGACCACAGTCTTAACTTTCTTTCGGAGCCCCACTGCCCATCACCACTGAGTTGAGTCTGTGAGGGCTGCCATCACAGACTACCATAGACTGGCTGCCTTAGGCAACAGAAACTTACTTCCTCACAGTTCTGGAGGCTGGAAGCCTGAGATCAAGGCGTTGGGAGCGCTGGTTTCTCCTGGGTCTCCTCCCTCTTGCATGGGCTTCTCTCTGTGTGTGTCTGTGTCCTCATCTCCTCTACTTATGAGGACACCAGTCAGATTAGATTAAGGCTCACCCTGGCGACCTCACTTAAAGTAATTACCCATCGGAGACCCCGTCACCAAATACAGTCACATTCTGAGGCACTGAGGGTTAGGACATCCACATAGGAATTTAAGAGGGACATGGTTCTGCCTGTAACAGTGCCCTGTACTTTTTTTTTTTTTAAAACACAATTGTCTTCCTCTCTTTTTTCTTCTCACATCATGCACACTTCACCTTTTTTTTAAGGATATAAAAGGCTCAGAATTTCTACATGGATTCTGTATTTACTGAAGCTCTAGAATGTTTGACTACAGCTTTCCTTTAAGAAGAGCCTTGTCCAGCTTTTTCTTATATGCCCCACATGCAGTTAGTCTCTTTTCTGTCTTTCCAAGGAGCTCAGTATACTTTGTTGGCCAGTGTACTAAATCTCACCATCTCTGAAGATCTGTAAATGGCCATGGCTTATGTCTTTTTCAAATAAAGGAGCAGAAATAGAAGTGAAATGACTCAAAAGTTACATAAAGAGAAAGGGGCATTCAGATATGTTGCTTATTTTATGTTAGTTATTTTTGAGATGGAGTCTCTCTCTGTTGTCCTGGCTGGAGTGCAGTGGCGCGATCTTGCCTCACTGCGACCTCTGCCTCCCAGGTTCAAGCGATTCTCCTGTCTCAGCCTCCTGAGTAGCTGGGACTACAGGCGTTCTCCACCAAACCCGACTAATTTTTGTTATTTTAGTAGAGACGGGGTTTCATCATGCTTGCCAGGCTGGTCTGGAACTCCTGACCTCAAGTGATCCGCTCACCTCGGCCTCCCAAAGTACTGGGATTATAGGCGTAAGTCACTGTGCGGCTGGCCTTGTTGCTAATTTTATGTGAGAGGAACTGTCCAGTGGTGCAATCCCTCACTTGGGGTTTTTGTTAAAAAGTTTGTTTTTTAAATTATTTGTTTGGAACTTAGCACACCATTTCCATTGAACTATTATTCAGAGTTGCTTGTCAGAGGCCAGCTGACAAATTACAGTTATTCTCTCTTTCTCGAGGTTTTGCTTTTGTGGTTTCAGTTAGTGTGGTCAACCAAGGTCCAAAAATGTTTAATGGAAAACTGCAGAAATAGATTCGTAAGTTTTCAGCCATGCTCCGTTCCTGAAGAGCGTGTCCAGCGTCTCTACGCTGTAGACGCTGCCTGCCCATTAATCACTCAGGAGCCATCTCAGTGATCACAGCCACATTTACATACCTTTTACTTCAGTATAGTGTTGTACTTGTTCTGTTTTTTTATTAGTTATTGTCGTTAGTCTCTGTACCTAATGTATAAATGAAACTTTATCATAGGTATGAATAGGAAAAAACAGTGTGTATATAGTATTGGTTCTGTGGTTTCAGGCATCCCCTGGGGGTCACGGAACATATTCCTGGCAGAGAAGGGGGGACTGCTAGATTTTAAACGCAGTGAATGTGCAACATAGCCTTGTAGCACTGTTTTGTGGAGAGCCCTGTTGAGAATTCCAACCTGTTATCCTAAGACTCCACAGTTCCCTTTTCTTCTTGGGCCAGAGACTCCTTTCTGCTGCCACACAATGGAAAAGGGAAGGCCCAAACTCTTTTTTTTTGAGACAGAGTCTCTCACTCTGTCACCCAGGCTAGAGTGCCGTGGCGCGATCTCGGCTCACTGTAACCTCTGCCTCCTGGGTTCAAGTGATTCTTCCGCCTCAGCCTTCTGAGTAGCTGGGATTACAGGCATGTGACACCATGCCTGGCTAACTTTTGTATTTTTAGTAGAGATGGGGTTTCAACATGTTGGCCAGGCTGGTCTCAAACTCCTGACCTCGTGATCCACCCACCTTGGCCTCCCAAGGTATTGGGATTACAGGCGTGAGCCACTGTGCTGGCCAAGGCCCGAACTCTTAGCCACGGGCGATAGCCCCCACTAGGGAGAGTGGGTGTCCCGGGCAGGAGGAGGAGGTACAGAAGTGAGGGAATTGTGTGTGGGTGGGGCAGGAGAGAGAGGATAAGACACAGATACCAGCCTGGGTAGATGTAAAGACAGCAGGAGGAACACCTTGAGAACTACTGTTTCAGAATGATAGGGGAACGGACTCCAGTCCTAAATGGGGCAGAATGTCTGAGTGAGGCTGCACCATGTCTAAGTCCCTTCTTGATCCTCCTTCATCATTTCTTTCCATTGGACACAGGAGGTCCCAGATCCCACAAAGTATTTTGTCACTCGGTGGAGCACAGACCCATGGATCCAGATGGCATACAGTTTTGTGAAGACAGGTGGAAGTGGGGAGGCCTACGATATCATTGCTGAAGAAATTCAAGGAACCATCTTTTTCGCTGGTGAGGTATGGATCTCGATTCCAAACCCAATTACTTGTATTTGGATTTCTTTAACTAAAATGGTATCTGCACAGAGTTTAAAAACCAACTCAAATACTGTTGAAAGTTTTATGACCACAGACTGCAGAAGCCTTCTCAGTGTCGTCTTCTTACTCCTAGAGGCAGCCATTTTTAACCTTCTAGCTATTGCTTCTGGACTTCACTTCGTATTTTAAAAGTGTTTTTATTGCCATCTGTCTTTGTTTTTTGTTTTTGGAGATAGGGCCTTGCTCCGTGGTCCATACTGGAGTGCAGTGGTGCAGTGCTAGCTCACTGTACCCTCAAACTCCCAGGCTTAGGTGATCCTTCCACTTGAGCCTCCCAAGTAGCTGGGACTTCAGGCGTGTGCCACCAAGCCTGTCTTTTTTTTTTTTTTTTTTTTGGTAGCGATGGGGTCCATTGTGTTGCCTAGCCTGGCCTCAAACCCCTGTCCTTAAGCAGACATCCCACCTCAGCCTCACAGTGTTGGGATTACAGGTGTGAGCCTCCATGCCTGGCCTCTTGATGCCATCTTCCAGGTTAACATTAGACAGACATTATTGACTGCCTTCTTACTGGGTTAAAGACTTAGCCCGTTTAGTCTCTGCACCAGTTGCTCAACATGGTTCACACTTTAATTAAATTGGTATCAGTATTTACATGGCTATGTAAATGTTGTTTACTGCTGAGCCAAGAAGGTATCCACTGATACCTTCTTACAGAGTTTTCTGTTTTCTTGGCAGTCATAATAGCCCCTTTGGTCATTAGCTTAATTCCTTTGGTATCTCTCCCTATTTGTCTCTAATTTACAGTCGACGCTCTGAGCTGGCCTGCTAGCTCCAGTCCTGGAACTGCCCCTTCCTGAGTCCTCCTCCATCTGCCCTGGTCCACACAGGTTGACCTCTGAGATCGGCCGAGCATCCTCCTGGTCTCTCTCTTTTAAAATCACTCTCCAGCTCTGGGCCTTTATCTTCAAGATCCCTCTCTTTCTTGATTTACTTCCGTTGAAAAATGTTTTGCTGTTCTGATATCTGAGCCTTTTACTTCATTTTTTTATTCATCTGCTCAAATAAGTTTTTTCTGTTTATTTCTAGAGATTCTGTTCCATATCTTGGACTTTTTGAATTGACCTGATTTTTCTTTACTATTATTCATCTCTTATTTCTACTTTTGGGGGAAATTTTAAAATCTTACAACTCTCAAACTTTAAAAATTTTGGCTTTTACTTTATGAGCACTTTCTTGTTTGCAGAATGTTCCTTTTTGGTAGCATCCTCTTGTTATAACTGGTTTCTTAAGGTGATTAAAGCTTTGGGTGTTTTTGCTTTTCTGCTCCCTCCCTCCCTGGTTTCTTCCGTCTCAGAGTTCCTGTTTGATGTGCTGTAGATTTTGCCTGCTACATGTCCAAATCTCTGATCCGTGACTGTCGGCTTAGATTTGAGTGAGGCATTTTCTTACAAGCTTTGTGAAAGCTCCAGCAAGCTTATCAACCTGTGGCTGGATTCCCAAACATCACTGTCTGTCTGGCAACAGTTAGTGTCTTGTGTGGTGGAAGCTCAGCCCCTGGCTTTGTGGCACTGGAAGCTTCTTTGTTAGTTATGAAGACTTCACTTCATCCCCATTTCATTTGGTGCTTCCCCTGATCTCTAAGTCAAATCTCTGAGTTGCAGCTGGTTAAGTGGAGAATCTGGTGAGGGACATATTAATAATTGCTTTCTGTAGTCTTTTAACCATTCCTGTTTTCACCCCTTGCTAACCTCTCCATGGTTCCTACCTAACACCTCCAACGGCTGAGATTTTCTAAGGATTCTTTGGGATGAATTGGTTTGCTTTCTGTTGTTAGAACCCCTGCTCCCAACTCCAAACTTAAAATGAATTGTAACCAGTCTTTGACCTGTGTTTATCTTTGTCTAATATGGTTTGGAAGTACACATCTCATTGTTTTGTCTAAAATGTAGTTAGCGTTTCTGTTTACAAAAGAATAACATCAGCTGGGTGGGTGCGCTGGCTCACTCCTGTAATCCCTGAACTTTGGTAGGCAGAGGCGGGCAGATCACCTGAGGCCAGCAGTTTGAGACCATCCTGGCCAACACAGTGAAACCCTGGGGATCTCCTCTAAAAATACAAAAATTAGTCCAGTGTGGTGGTGCATGCCTGTAGTCCCAGCTACTCAGGAGGCTGAGGCAGGAGAATCGCTTGAACCTTGGAGGTGGAGGTTGCAGTGAGCCAAGATCATGCCATTGCACTCCAGCCTGGGTGACAGAGTGAGACTCCATCTCAAAACAAAAGAATGACATCTAAAAACCAGATGACTTTGATTACTCCTTTACCTGTGAAGACCTTACTCTGTGGGACGGAGATAAAGGCTGCATGCCAGACAACGAATAGCAGTTTCTGAGAGAGGGCTGTTTCAGGATACTGTGCCTTAGGGTCATGAACATGGTTTACTTGGCTTCTTGCTTTCCTTTGCTGCTTTGATGCAAATACTACCTTTTTCTTTGTGCGATGGAGTCTCGCTGTTGCCCAGGCTGGAGTGCAGTGGCAGTCTCAGCTCACTGCAACCTCTGCCCCCCTGGATTCAATTCTCTTGCCTCACCCTCCTGAGTAGCTGGGATTACAGGCGTGTGCCACCACACCTGGCCTACCTCTTCTTCTTCTAAAAACCTGTTTCTAAGGCTTCCCTCCCTCACTGCCACTTTCTCCCCCAACTAGTCACTGTATTCCTGCTGACTTAATCACTCCCCCATTCATTGAAGTCTTTGGCCTCTGGATGTTTTCCCTTCCACCCAGCCATCAGTTTACGTGACTACACTTAACATCACTTCTCCATTTCTTATCCTCCATTTTCTGTGGTCTGTTCAGCTCCTCTTCAGCTACCCCTTTTCTAAGCAACATTTCAGACCTCGCCAGAACTACTTATCACTAATTCCGGCCTCCTTCTATCCTGTGCTCCCCTATTCTGGTTTGCTTAGTCTTGTTCCCACCACAGCCATTCCTTGAGTGAGGTTCTCCTGACATTAAGTTGTTTTACTTCCTCCCATTCCAACAGCCCTCACTCACATTTTATCTTTTTCTTACTGAACTTATAGTCCCTGGTCTGTCCTTTGAGTAACTTAACTCTCTACCCGTTTTTTCTGCCCATCTAGCAAAAATCCATCTGTGGCTTGGCTGAATTGGCAATCATTTTTGTACTTATTAGCCTGTGATTGTACCAGCTACGTTACTTCTCTGACGGGAGGGACTATGTCTTAATTGTTCTTAACTGTAGTACCTGTCACATATAGATACTTAGTACTCATTAGAGTGCTGCATAGGACTTCAAGATAGCATACGAGTGAATTTGAAAATGTACCACAAGATAACCAGGAAAGTCCCAAGGTTAAAATGGGTGAGTAGTGTGAATATGAGCACACAGGAGTGGCGCAGATTTTAGACTGGATAAAGTCTAAGCTTGTTTCACCTTTTGATATCAACTCAGTTCTTTATGCATGATCTCAAATTATGTAATTATGTTTTACAGGCAACAAACAGGCATTTCCCACAAACTGTTACAGGGGCATATTTGAGTGGCGTTCGAGAAGCAAGCAAGATTGCAGCATTTTAAGAATCTCGTGGACCCAGCTTTCTTCTGTACCCCAGATGGGAAAATTGGAATGACGTGTTAAACCTCAGTTTTATAAGAGGGGGGAAAACCCTCTCTACACAGCAAAACTGAAACGTTTCTAAGGTGGTATGAGGTAAACCTATTATTTCATCACTCTGAAAGCACTGATCCCAAAAATTCTTATAAGCACTTATATTTAATTGCATTTTCCATAGGTTCAACTACTGCTCAAAGTCTGGATTTCAGAATAAGGCAGAATATAAGCTTCAATTGAAGCCATGGGTATGATTGTTCCATGGTTGGAAGTTCCCCTTTAGATTTCACATTTTGTATGGCTGATCAATTTTCATGCATTGAGAAACCAAGTCAATCAAGCAGGAATCATTTAAAAAACCAGATAAAGCCATGTTTTTCGTCTGTGACAATTTGTCAACATCTTTACCAATGAGCCTTAATATTTTTTATATAGCTCCAATATTGAACTTTTACTTAAAATTTAGATAGAACATTTTTTGGATACATCACAAACTCCAGTTGACAGTAAAATGAAGCTTCTAGGTATTTTATATTGTACATATTTCCTCCCATTGGGTGTTCAAAAGATATTTAAATCCAAGTATCTTTTGTGATAAAATGTTTTAGATTTACGCACTCATTGGTAAAACAGGAACGTTTCCAGATAGGTATTGCATCATTGAGAGTGGAGTACAGGTAGTGTGGGCTTTACACTGTAGACACAGAATATGTCCTTTCCTTAAAACCAAATTTGGTTGATAGAACACTTTAAATATCCATTTTTGGCAACCACTAGGCAAAAAACCTGTCAGAATAATTTAATCAAAGCCCCTCTCCACTTCTTTTATTTAAAAGAACTGATTTAATTGCTAGGAATATTTTCGCAGACTTTTCTTTACAGTATTCCATAGGCAGGTCCACTGGAAAACTGCAGAAAAATGTCAGCTCTCCTGGTAAATACTACACATTTTATAAGCCATATTTTAAAGTCCTAAGAACATGGCAAGTACTTACTTTTTTCTTTTTTTAAAACACTCATGACAGAAGACCGTTTATTAATCTCATTCTAAAATAAACAATGGTTTCAGGGTCTTCAGGATGCCGATTTTGCCAAGAAACTTCAGTTTACAGGTTAGAAATAAGCTTTTGTTTTCAAGTCTTTAAACAATTACATTGGTTTGCTGAAAAAAAAAGGGACTAAAGATGACTTTAAAGAGACTTTTCAAAATATTATTTAAAAATTTTAAAAGGTCAGTTTATAACAAGTAAATACCCAACACAAAGAATGTACAGTGAAACTTAGGCATTTAAGATGCCACGCCTCACCCCCTCCCCCAATCCAAGTATGGTCCAAAAAAAGCCAATAGCTGTATATCTACATTAACCCAGGACAACCCTGATATTTTGGTTATTTGTTGAGACTCATTGGTACTGACTGCCAAGTATTCTGCTTTAAAGTACTGTGTATTAAAATGTTTAGACAGCATGTGTTTTAAAGCGATAAATGCAAAATGTTAAGTTTGAAATGGTTAACAGTAAATTATTACTTTAGTTTCTGGGCACTTGAACTGTGCTACAAGTAGGGGAAAACCTACTTAAATTATGGCAAATGTGTGTTTTAAATCTCCTATCATAGGTGACATACTTAATTTGACTTTTTGTTTAAGGAGCCATGGTACTTTTTTCTTGAGTTATTTGGATATGTTTTTTCAGTGCCATCTGAAGATTTTGTAACTGAGTAGCAGTAAATATACAAATTTCCAGTGTTTTAACTACAGTTCATGAATAGCTGGTTGTGTAAAACTACTTAATAAAAAACTAGACTTTCAAATGCATTGTGTACTGTAGTGGTGACACATCTGTTTAGTAAAAAAGTGTGCTCATCAAGAACTCCATTTCCTCCCATATTCTCTGCATCACTACTTATCTGTATAGTAAATAATAGTCATAAAGAAGTATTATTAATTAACCTTCTTAACTGATGATAGTTTTGTGAAGTCACTCCAAGAAAATGGTCTGTTATCATCACAAAAGAAAGAGTACTCCAATTGTATAGGTTATAGGGCTGAATCCATTTAAAAATCCCTGTTCTGAAGTAATTATTCACCATAGGGAAGGAAATACTCTATAAACCTATAAGACAACAAATGCAAGACAAACACCAGTGATTAAGATTTATTTTTATTGACAAGGTTTATAAGAAATATTTAAAATCAAAGGCCAATTATTAGGTCTCATTTAGTTGCTTATTTCATTCACTTGTATTTACCTTTCCCTGGTGTCTGAATAACTATCAAGAAACAAGTCGAACC
>CAUYLG010004574.1:0-23960 GCA_963573385.1 Cacajao melanocephalus
CTTTTGGTTCCATATGAAGTTTGAAGTGGTGTTTTCCAGTTCTGTGAAGAAGGTTATTGGAAGCTTGATGGGGATAGCGTTGAATCTGTAAATTACTTTGGACAGTATGGCCATTTTCACGATGTTGATTCTTCCCAACCATGAGCATGGAATGTTTTTCCATCTGTTTGTGTCCTCTGTTATTTCCTTGAGCAGTGGTTTGTAGTTCTCCTTGAAGAGGTCCTTTACATCCTTTGTTAGTTGTATTCCTAGGTATTTTATTCTCTTTGCAGCAATTGTGAATGGGAGTTCACTTTTGATTTGGCTCTCTGTTTGTCTGTTGTTTGTGTATAGAAATGCCTGTGATTTCTGCACATTGATTTTGTATCCTGACACTTTCCTGAAGTTGCTTATCAGTTTCAGGAGATTTTGGGCTGAGATGACGATGTCTTCTAAATATACAATCATGTCATCTGCAAGTAGAGACAATTTGGCTTCTTTTCCTAACTGAATACACTTTATTTCTTTTTCTTGTCTGATTGCTCTGGCTAGAACTTCCAATACTGTATTGAACAGGAATGGTGAGAGAGGGTATCCTGGTCTTGTGCCAGATTTCAAAAGGAGTGCTTCCAGTTTTTGCTCATTCAGTATGATATTGGCTGTGGGTTTGTCATAAATAGCTTTTATTATTTTGTGATATGTTCCATTGATACCTAGTTTATTGAGGGTTTTTAGCAGAAAGTGCTGTTGAATTTTGTCAAAGGCCTTCTCTGCATCTATTGAGATAATCATGTGGTTTTTGCCTTTGGTTCTGTTTATGTGATGGATTATGTTTCTAGACTTGCGTGTGTTGAACCATCCTTGCATCCCCGTTATGAAGCCTACTTGATCATGATGAATTAGCTTTTAGATTTGCTGTTGCATTCTGTTTGCCAGTATTTTATTGAAGACTTTTGCATCGATGTTCATCATGGATATCGGCCTGAAGTTTTCTTTTTTAGTTGTGTCACTCCCCAGTTTTGGTATTAGGATGATGTTGGTCTCATAAAATGAGTTGGGGAGGATTCCCTCTTCTTGTATTGTTTGTAATAGTTTCAGAAGGAATGGTACCAGCTCCTCTTTTTATGTCTGGTAGAATTTGGCTGTGAACCTGTCTGGACCTGGACTTTTTTTGGTTGGTGGGCTATTAATTGCTGCCTCAACTTCAGCCCTTGTTATTGGTCTATTCAGGGTTTCAACTTCTTCCTGGTTTAGTCTTGGGAGAGTGCAAGTGTCCAGGAATTTAGCCATTTCTTCCAGATTTACTGGTTTGTGTGCATAGAGTTATTGGTAGTAATCTCTGATGGTAGTTTGTATTTCTGTGGAATCAGTGGTGATGTCCTCTTTATCGTTTTTTATTGCATCTATTTGATTCTTCTCTCTTTTCTTTTTTATTAATCTGGCTAGCTGTCTATTTTGTTGATCTTTTCAAAAACGAGCTTCTGGATTTATTGATTTTTTGAAGGGTTTTTTTGTGTCTCTATCTCCTTCAGTTCTGATCTGATCTTAGTTATTTCTTGCCTTCTGCTAGCTTTTGAGTTTTTTTTAATCTTGCTGTTCTCTTTTAATTTTGATGATGGGTGTCGATTTTAGACCTTTACTTGCTCCTCATGTGGTTATTTATTGCTGTGAATTTCCCTCTAGACACTGCTTTAAATGTTTCCCAGACATTCTGGTATGTTGTGTCTTCGTTCTCGTTGGTTTTGAAGAACATCTTTATTTCTGCCTTCATTTCATTGTTTATCCAGTTGACGTTCAGGAGCTGACATTCAGGAGCCAGTTGTTCATTTTCCATGAGGTTGTGCGGTTTTGAGTTTGTTTCTTAATCCTGGGTTCTAATTTGATTGAAGTGTGGTCTGAGAGACTGTTTGTTGTGATTTCCATTCGTTTGCATTTGCTGAGGAGTGACTTACTTCCAATTATGTGGTCATTTTAGAGTAAATGTGATGTGGTGCTGAGAAGAATGTATATTCTGTGGATTTAGGGTTGAGAGTTCTGTAAATGTCTATTAAGTTCACTTGGTCCAGATCTGCATTCAAGTCTTGGACTTCTTCGTTGATTTTCTGTCTCGTTGATCTGTCCAATATTGACAGTGGAGTGTTAAAGTTTCCCACTATTATTGTGCAGCAGTCTAAGTCTCTTTGTAGGTCATTAAGGATTTGCTTTATATATCCGGGTGCTCCTGTATTGGGCACATATATATATAGGATAGTTAGTTCTTCTTGTTGTATTGATCCTTTTGCCATTATGTGATGCCCTTGTTTCTTTTGATCTTTGTTGGTTTAAAGTCTGTTTTATCAGAGACTAGGATTGCAACCCCTGCTTTTTTTTTTTTGCTCTCCATTAGCTTGGTAAATCTTCTTCCATCCCTTTGAGTCTTTGTGTGTCTTTGCATGTGAGATGGGTCTCCTGAATACAGCACACTGATGGTTCTTGGCTTTTTATCCAATTTGCCAGTCTGTGTCTTTTGATTGGGGCATTTAGTCCATTTAGAGTTAAGGTTAATATTGTTGTGTGTGAATTTGATCCTGCCATTTTATTACTGGTTGGTTGTTTTGCCCTTTGGTTGGCATAATATCTTCATTGCATTGTTAGTCTTTACTATTTGGTTCTTTTTTGCAGTGGCTGGTACTGGTTTTTCCTTTCTGTTTAGTGCTTCCCTCAGGAGCTCTTGTAGGGCAGATCTGGTAGTGACAAAATCTCTTAGCAATTGCTTGTCTGTAAAGGATTTTATTTCTCCATCATTTATGAAGCTTAGTTTGGCTGGATGTGAGATTCTGGGTTGAAAGTTCTTTTCTTTAAGGTTATTGAATATTGGCCCCCACTCTCTTCTGGCTTGTAGGGTTTCTGCAGAGAGATCCACTGTGAATCTGATGTGCTTCCCTTTGTGGGTGACCCGACCTTTCTCTCTGGCTGCCCTTAGTATTTTTTCCTTCGTTTAAACCCTGGTGCATCTGATGATTATGTGTCTTGGTGTTGCTCTTCTAGAAGAGTATCGTTGTGGTGTTCTCTGTATTTCCTGTATTTGAATGTTGGCCTGCCTTGCAAGGTTGGGGAAGTTCTCCTGGATAATATCCTGAAGAGTTGGATTAATTCTCTCTATCATATTCCGGTACACCAATCAAGCATAGATCAGGTCTTTTCACATAATCCCATATTTCTTGAAGATTTTTTTCATTTCTTCTCACTCTTTGTTCTCTTTTCTTGACTTCCTGTTTTGTTTGAGTTGATCTTCAATCTCTGGTATCCTTTCTTCTGCTTGATCTATTCAGCTATTGAAACTTGCGTATGCTTCACAAAGTTCTTGTGAAAGAACTTGCTGTGTTTTTCAGCTCATTCAAGTCATTTATGTTCTTCTCTAAGCTGGATAGTTAGCATTTCATTTAACCTTTTTTCAAGGTTTTTAGTTTCTTTGCATTGGGTTAGAACATGTTCCTTTAACTCAGAGAAGTTTGTTATTACCCACCTTCTGAAGCCTGCTTCTGTCAGTTTGTCAAATTCGTTCTCCATCCAGCTTTGTTCCCTTGCTGGTGAGGAGTTGTGATCTCCTGGTGGGGGAGAGGCATTCTGGATTTTGATGGCTTCATTCTTCTTGCACTGGTATTTTTCTCATCTAATTGGATTTATACAGTTTTGATCTCAGTTAGCTGCTTGGGGAGGCAGCCTTTCCTTTGTCTGCCTGCAGAGGCGCTGCTGGGCTACCACGGGTTCAGTGGAGCTGCTGCTGCTTTTATTTACTCAGGAAAGTTAGACCAGCTTCTGCAATGGCGGCTGCCCTGCCCCCCGCCAAGCTGGATCTTCCCTGGTTGCTCTATAGGCGCTGAACTCTGGCCTGAGAGTTTTATTCAGTCTGCTAGGCTTTGTGGAGGGGAGGAGGGGGGAACTCGTCCTGCCATATGGGCTGTTTCCCTGTTTTCAGTTCCGCTTCCCTCTGAGGGGAGGGTAGATCTGTCCAGTCGGCTTTCTGGCTTTTGCGTCAGCCAGTGCTTCTGCCTAGATCTATGCTGACAGCCCCAGCGCCTGTGGAAGTTGCTGTTCTGCCCTGTTCAGGCAGCTCGCTGAGGCTTTTCAGCCCGACGAAGGTCTCCTGTTCTGTGGGTTGTAGAGGGCTTGGGTGGAGCGCTGTATCCCAACCGAAGTCCCAGAAGGGGAGATCCCTGGTCTTCCAGTCGGGTTGCATGCATCTTCTGGGTGGGGCAGTGCCCCGCTTTGCCTCACCTTGCCCTGTTTGGTTTATACCCACTGTCCAACCAGACCCACAAAATGAACCTGGTATCTCGTTTGGAATTGTGGAGACCACTCGGCTTCTGCGGCTCTCCTGCTGGGAGCTGCTTTCTGGAGTTGCCTCTCATTTGGCCATCTTGGGATCCCTCAGCCTTATTTTTTAGAGATACGTATTTGTGTGAATTTTGTTTTAACGTGTTAAAAAACAGATAGGTATTGATAATTCTTGGAGATGGGTTAATGAGCACATGGGAATTAATTACATTATTTTTCTTTATTCACACATATTTGACAGTTCTGATAATAGAAAGTTATAAAGAAGCTGGTCTGGTGGCACATGTCTATAGTCCCTGCTACTCAGGATGCTGAAATGGGAGAATCGTTTGAGTCCAGGAGTTTGAAGCCAGCCTGGGCAACATAGGGAGACCCCCACATCTTAAAAAAAGAGAGAGGGAAAGACAAAAGGCAGGAAGAAGGAGAAATAAGGAGGTAGGATCCTTACCAATCAGCCAGTTCTACTTGACAAGGCCCCATCTCCTTTCTCATGCCAGCTACAATACAGAGAATCCACTTGAGAAGGTGAGACTTCCATTTATGTATTCTGTATTTGAAATTTTAAATATGTTTAACTTTTTTAAGATTATCAACATAATAGATATTACTCTTTTCAAGGAGGGAAAATATATAGAAAAGGATCACAACAATTTCTATTTCTGATATTAGGGATTCCTAGAACCTTTGAATAAGGGAATAAGCTATCATTTATTTGAATGACAACACAACATCCAAGGAAAATACAAATAACACCTTTACAGCAATGGGTCAGTGAGGTCTTAGCATACTACCGTGGGGAAAAAAATGAAAAGGGCTGATAAAATAACTAAACTTAGTGGGGAAGGAATGTCAAAGGCAGGAGTTTTATTACTTGCAGGTACCAGCATGTTTAGACATTGTAAAGGGCATTGGAAACCCCTCAATCTAATTTAAGAACTGATTTCTTTTTGACCAACTCAGTCAGTCAAGAAATTTATACTAGTCTGTCTTTGGTATTGATGATAGGAGGCTGAAACACAGAGGGATCAAATTGTTCCAGATGCTACTTAATCATAGACAAAGGTCGAATGACGCCCATGACCCCTCACTCTTCAGTTCATTGAGATCTTATAAATCCTTACTAATATCAAATAAAACATCAGAGATGATTAAGTAATCTTATATTCAAAGGGAAGACCATCTGTGCCATCTAAAGTTAGAATTATAATGTTAATTAAAATGTGACTTAGCAATAAGTGTCCAGATATATACATGTTTGTCAGTGCATTTGTTGTTATGTTTAGTAGTCACAAAATTACAACACTACCTTCTAGGACTCTACCTTCACTCTCAGGGGCTTTCACTTCAGTGGGTGTTACACAATAGCATCTGACCCCAAATGATTTTTGTTAAGTTGCCACATCCCCCGGTTTCACCTGTTCCATTTAAACATTTTGCAGAAAACATCAGCTTTGGTGAGCAAGCTGGCATAAACAGAACATATGATAAATACCAGTCATCAGCAGGCATGGTAAATGTCCTGCTCTTGTAAGTAAGGTGCTCATAGGTGGAGGAGTGGATTCCCAAATAGGGCCTTACACACTGAAGTCAAAGGAATGGTTGTCAGTAATAACTTCACCCATCAGCATATTGTCTAAACTACACCTTTTGCATTAGGAACACAAAGACCCTTCGCCGGAACAAGGGCCTGAAGTCATCTACAAAGGAAGCCTCACACCACTGAATTCCCGTTTGCAGTGTTTGTAGCCAACTCAAGAGTTGGCAAGAGGTAAAATGTAGGTGAACTTGGAAAAGAAACTCTGCCTTCCTTAATGTCACTCCAGCCCCTCACCCCAGGTGTCATTTGGCTATGTGTTGATTCAGTGGTACTTTATAAGCAGATTCAGTATATAATATCGTAGCCACTAATAATATTGCCACTATACATTGAGATTTTTACTTAAAAATATTAGTTACAAAACAAATGTGTATGTTTTATATGTTTTAAAGCCAATTTATATCATCACTCAAGTCCCGGCCCCCTTTCCCCACACAACTATGGTCTGTTTGATATGCAGGCTTCTAATCACTTTTCTTTGCACTTGCTAGCAAATACTTGTGCCAAGAGATTAATTTGGGAGGTTGTTTTTATATGTGATTTCCTACTTGATATATTGTTTTTCTGTTTGCCTTTTTCATGCAAACATATGTCTTAAACATCTTTCTAAGTCAGAATAGATAAGGATACTTTCTCATTTCTTTCATTCCATAGTATTAAGTATCATTATAGTAGTATCAGTCATCCTTCCTCCATGGATGTTTGGGTTATTTTGTTTTTTCTGCCACTGTAAATAATGCCACAGTTGCTGCAATTAATATTCTCATCCCATAATACTTTTTATACAAATAATACAAAGATAACTAAGTCTCTTTTGGCAATTGGAGGTGTTTCTGCTAGCTCATAATGCAAATTGCACTCAGCCAACTGTAACTTCTCAGACCTGAGTAGCAGGCATTGCCACGTCTCTCCCTTATAAGGGTTAAAACAGGCTGCCTGTGAATCCCACAAGAGATTCATTTGTATTAACTGCCATCCTCCTTTAAAATTCAAATGCCAGTAGATTCTGTAAAGGAAAGCTGAGGGGAAGGGGAAGTAGGATTTAGCCAAATTAATAAGGTGAGGAAGGTCATTTCATGCAAAAGGAACAAGAGATGACCCTGGGGAAGGGTCACAATGGTAGCTTTCTCAAGGACAAGCCCGGATGCCAATGCCTGCCTGCTGATAGAGTTAAGCAGCCACTGTGAACTCTGTCTCCAATGCCAAATGTAAGCCATCCATGGTCACCTCATGCTCAGTGCATGAGTGCAGAATCTGTATTAGCCTCAGGGCTGGGATGAAGCACAAAGGAATTCCAAGTGTAGGGTTGGCTGTTCATAAGTGCCTTCATAAATGTTGCTCCCTTGCACCTGACTTGTCTCACCCTTTTCTTACAGCATAGTACATGGTACAGACATGCAGTGGGAAAGCAAATTGAATGGGGTGAACAACCAAACCTCCCAGCATCACCTTTCTGAGAGTTTACTTGGAAGCGTGCAGGAAAACTTTCCTTTTTTAAAAAATGTTCTTAAATACCTCACTTTATCAATGTATGTGGTTAATTTCACTGTCAGCTTATTACCCTATGTATATAGCAGTGTTCTCAGGTTTACCTGTTTCTCCATGATGGAGAAATCCTGGCATCCATTATTATTTTGCCCAATAGAAATGCTATTTTGATGAGATGCCAAAATATTTATCAGCTTCACTATGTAGAAGTGAATGGTTGCACAATTTTTGTTTTAGTTGTTGGCTAGGACTTAGAAAGGATGGATGGAATAAGAAGTGAACTAGGTGCAGGATGTCCTTCCAGGTGGCTGTAACCACCACTCTGGCTCTTTGGTCCAGTGGCATCTGGGTTTCTCATATTCACACGGTAGAACGGTAGAGCCTGCTGTGTTCTCTGCGGTTGGCTCCCTGCCTCTCTTCACCCTCCACCCTCACAGCTTCTACATGGCATTTTACATGAAGTTGGAAAGCAAGGAGGCTGGTACTGGTGCCTCAGCCTGCTATGGATTGAGAGTGAAATAGAATTGGGGATGTTTGGTGAAAAAGAGAGTAATTGGAATGAAACAATTAAGGATGTTCAATCTAACCTCTGCAATTTACTGTCATGTTTAGCAAGGGACTTTGTTTCTTCCAACATTAGTTCCTTAACCTGTAACATTTTGCTGTTTGCCTTCAGAATATGATTAAATGCGACACTGTATGTAAAGCATGTAGCACAATGCCTAGCACATAGTCATCACCTTATAAAATGTGTGCCATCTCCGATAGTTATTGTCCAAAGACTCCTCTAGAGTAAAGAGAGAAAGAAGGGAAAAAACTTATTTTTATTATGAATCCACAGTCCAGACATATATTTGATGCTTAATTGTCACTGCATTACTAATATCTGGGGCATATTTAATGTAAGTCTCTGTTTTCTCGTTTATAAAACAAAAGTAATACCCTACATAGGCTCATAAAATGACATAATTAGAAAGTGATGAAAGCATTGTACACCAAAACATATCTGTCCCTTTATGCCACTCAGGCCAGATAATGTGTTTAGCTTATTACTGAATGAGTTCCTGTTGCTCAAATAAAATGAAATCAGTATTCATTTGTATTTTGTTTCATGTTCATGCTGAAATAACCCCAAATTTGCTCCTCTTTGTTTTTCTTTTGGTGTCTCTAAATATCTCAGCATGCACATCCACAAGCACAAGCTCATTTAGTTCTACTTATATATGGTTAAATCTCGTTTATACTGTTTTGGAACCAGGGAACATACTGCAAAATTTAGGTTACTAAATTAACTGGAGCATTGCTTGTTTCATGCCAATGGTTAAAGATTCTGTAAATATAAAAGAAAGTGGATATTGGTTTATTCTAAGAAACCAAGATAATCTTCTCAAGGGAAGGATTTCTTCTTGCTATTAAGCTAGAGATATTTCTATATGTGCTTTAAAAATTATGTATAGAAATTTCTGTCTGTAGAGTTTCTTTATAGGGGCCATTAATTCTTCATGGAAGAAGGTACAAAGGCAGTTCTTACTGCTCTTCAGGGTTAGTTTCTCAATATGCAATAGGGATTTTGTGTGTGTGTGTGTGTGTGTGTGTGTATGTGTGTGTATGTGTGTGTGTGTGTGTGTGTGTGTGTATGTGGACAGAGTCTTACTCTGTTGCCCAGGCTGGAGTGCAGTGGCAGGATCTTGGCTCACTGTAACCTCCACCTCCCAGGTTCAAGCAATTTTAATGGATATGTTTATACAATAAATACATTTCTAAAATGTTTAAGTTCAGTATCTACATACACATGTATAGTGAGTGGGTCCAAGAAAAAATACGCACATAAATTCTAGCAAAATAGTTATCTTTATACTATCAACATACATTTGGAATGTTTTAAAAGATCCTTTTTATAAATAAGTTTTGGTATTCTATTTCACAGTAGAGTGACTATAGTTAATAATATTATTTGATATATTTCAAAATAGCTAGAAGAGAGAAATTTGAATATTTTCACCAGAAAGAAAGGATAAATGTTTGAGGTGATGGATGTGATGGATTTAATCATTACACAATTTATATATGTATCCAAACATCACACTGTACCTTATAAATATGTATAATGAATATCAATTAAAAATAAAATTTGAAAACTTCCTCTCTACATAAGCCATAAAACATTCTGCTAACCTGCCATTTCCTGGATTTGCGATTCTCAGTGTCTTTGGTCTTTTCCAGGTGATTCTGCTTTGGGTGCCTTGTGGGGGTTTTGATGTTTAGTCTGATCTCCTCTCAAGGATATTTTTCAGTGTGCATCAAGGAGAATAGTTGGCCCTAAAAGTGGTGCATGTGTTTAAGGTCCACAGAATGGAAATCACTTGCATTATTTACAGACTCATCACTGCAGGGGCCTGTGTAGCTGTTTTCATAGCCAAGAACCATACAGCCTCACAGCAGACACTCCATAATTGTTTGTTGCTACAGAGTTGACTCTTCAGAGCACCTTTCTTAAATGAGGTTTTCCATCATTTCATGGATGATGTTGGGGTTGGGAAATGAAGAGAAAGGTGAATATCAGTGTACGTGGAGACCTGCATTCTCACATGGTGATTCTTGCCCACCTCAGTGGCATTGGCATTCACAATTCTTATCCAGGTGTTATGGCACAGTGGCAAGAGAACACCAAACTTAGTCCAGAGTCCCAGACCTGCCAGTCATCCCCTGTGTGGCGTGCAACTCTCTAAACTGTGTTTCCTTTTCCTTATGTGAAAAACAAAGTGATAATATTGGATGATCTTGGGGACCCCTTCAAGCTTTGACATTTCCGTGACCAGTTGAAAGGATTCAGTATTAGAATTCCTTGGACTGCAGGTGCTCAAAAGATAGAAAACAAATTCATATAACTTAGTTGTAAAACTGGTGCGCCCAGATAGTGGATTCTGTGAGCCATTCTCAATCAATATGATTCTTGATATTAAGTGATTTAGTGAAGTGTGTGTGTGGCCATATGTCCCATTTCATCAAGCTGATGTCCAAAATGAAGTTACATTCCTAATACTATTCAAATTAAATGACATGTGCTTCCATCCTGTTTAATGCAAGAGAAGCTTTCTTCTTTCTACCTAGTCTTCTGTCTTATCCCTGTCCCCTAATCCCTAGGTCTCTTTACTCAGTGGAGGGAAATAGTCCAAAGAGCTGTTGCCTTGAAGAGAGAAACTTGGAAAACCTGTTTAGCCAGCCACGGAGCTCTGTTCTTCCTAATTGCTGATGCCATGGCTGCTACGTAGAGATTATTGTTGATATGTGGGAACACTGCCACCCCTGAGCATACCTTGTCACATGGGATCTCAGTTAAAGAATAATGGCCATTTCTGGGCCGCCTGTGTCTACTGATGAAGAGTCACACTGGTTAATGTACAGCCACCAGTGAGGTCTGTCAGCCTGGAAGTCTGGTATAATCTCTTTTCACTGGAGATAAGGAAATCTAGGCCACCACCACAACTACTTTTTCAGAAGCAGTTTCTCTGGATGCAGGGGTAGAAGAATCTCTCCCTACCCTAATTTTTAAGCCATGCCATCATAGCCCTGTATCTTCATGTCAGAGATCTGTAGTTACATAACCCTTTTAGTTTACATACATGGGCCAGGTGCGGTGGCTCACACTTGTAGTCCCAGCACTTTGGAAGGCCAGGGCGGGTGGATCATGAAGTCATGAGTTTGAGACCAGCCCGACCAATATGGTGAAATCTCATCTCTACTAAAAAAATACAAAAAATTAGCTGGATGTGGTGGCACACGCCTGTATTCCCAGCTACTCAGGAGGCAGGAGAATCGCTTGAACCTGGGAGATGGAGGTTGCAGTGAGCCAAAATCATACCATTGCACTCCAGCCTAGGCAACAAGACAAGACTCCGTCTCAAAAAAAAACACACACACACACACACACACACACATGAACATACACATATAGCTGTTCTGTCATTGCACACCTACATTGCTAAGGTGGTGGATTTGGAAGATTTTAAGTTTTAGCCACGCACTCTACCCAGAACTAGCCCCCTTCTCTATCCCCAGGGCTTCCTTCATTTCCTGCTTCATTAATTCTAGTATCATTGTAAGAAGGTAGTATTTTCCCTTGAAAGCAAATGCACATAGCACAAGCCAAGAAATTAAACTATTTATGTTTTTCTTATTGTGAGTGCAAGTAAGGAACACTGTTGCTTAATGACAATAACACCCCTGGGGTACAAGAAGACCTGGAGTTCCAGTTTCACCTTGGTTACATGTGTTAACTACCATGACAAAAGGGAAGAGGCAGTTTCACAAAAAGCATTATTTTGAAGCTGATTTTTTTAAAGAATGAGTAGAAGTTTGACAGTAGGAAACAGCATCCCAGGCAGAATGAACAGCACAAGTAAAAGAAGGCGTTTAGTAGACAGAGTGGCCTGTCTCAGGGAGCATGTCAGGCCATGGAATGAGCTGATGCTAGAAAAATGCATCGAGGGCAGGTTGTGAATCTTTAATTGAAACCTGAACTTTACGCTTTAGAATAAACCCGTGGGAAATTTTGAATGATTTTAAGAAAGGAATTGATATAATTGGATTTGATCTTAAGATGATCTTGGCAATAAGAAGGTCACTCTTATTTTGGGAGGAACTTGAAATGTAATAGCAAGTTAATATTTGATATGTAAATACTTTTTCATAACTTTTGATATTTTAATATTTACTAATTTCTAAATGTGCCAAACTCTGTGGTAAGCCTTTTTCAGTGCATTGTCTCATTTGATCTTTCCAAGAACTTTAGGAAAAAATTTCACGGTTATCCCTAACTTATAGGCAAAGATTTGAGAGAGGATGGGTGAAATTGCCCGAATTCATAGAGTAAAAGAATGAATTTAAACTCAGACAATTTGGTTCCACAACACTAGTTTTAACTTTCAAGTCAGTGGTGTTTGTTTATTTTCTTGAAAAAAAAATATATATACACACACACACGTGTATATATATACATATATATATATATATATAATGTTTTACATTTTTGGGATATATAACATATATGTATATGTGTGTGTGTGTGTGTGTGTGTAATTTCAAAAGCTTTTGGAGTACCAGTGGTTTGGGTTACATGGATAGATCGTGTAGTAATGAAGGTGAGATGTTAGTGCATCCGTCACCCAAGTAGCATACATTGGACCCAATATGTAGTTTTTAAAAATCTCTCACCCTCCTTCTTCCCTCACCCTTTCTGAGTCTCCAAAGTTCATTATTCTACTGTCTATGTCTTTGTGTACCCATAACTTAGCTCCCACTTATAGGTAAGAACATGTGGCATTTGATTTTCTGTCCCTGAGTTATTTCACATAGAATGATGGCCTCCAGCTCCATCCAAGTTGCTGCAAAATACATTATTTCATTCTTTTTTATGACTGAATAGTATTCCACAGTGTATCTATACCACATTTTCTTTATCTGCTCATCAACTGATGGGCACTTAAATTGGTTCCATATCTTTGCAGTTGTGAATTGTGCAGGTGTCTTTTTGATATAATGACTTCTTTTGCTTTTGGTAGATACTCAGTAGTGGGATTGTTGGATTGCATAGTAGAGATAATTTTAGTTCTTTAATAAATCTCCATTCTGTTTTCCATAGACATTGTGCTACTTTGCCCTAATTTACATTCCTCCTAGCCATACCCATATATAAGCATTCCATTTTCACCACATCCACATCAACATCTATTGTTTTTTGACTTTTTAGATGTCAGTAGTCTTTAACCTTGGCTGCAAACTAGCATCACCAGGGAACATAAAAACAAAAACAAACTGATCCTCATGATTCTCAATTAAATTAACATTTCTGGTTGCAGAGCCTGGATATTCATCTATTTTAAAAGTACCCCCAGCTGATACTAAAGGGTAGACAGGGTTGAGATCTTCTAAGCTAGAATATACTGTCACCTCAACATATACTGAATACTCATAAACATCTGTATTTTGCCATCACCATCTCAAAATGTCAAAAGAAAACCCTACTAAATTGAAAAGTCACAAAGACTTTTAATGCTTTCTTCTAGTTTTACTTTCACAAAGAAAAATATAGCCTTCATCTTTCTTAAGACTTCCAGATAGCACAGAAGCAAAATCAAAGAGGGTAGGGGCAAAAAGGAAAACATGACAAAGGTACATCAAGATAAGAGGGAAGAGAATAGCTGAAATTGGGGTGGAGTAATAAGCTCCTATCTACTGATGAGCCATCAGTAATATCAAAGGCACATTTGCAGAATATTTCCTTTTCAGTAATTGTACAAAGACTCCCTCCTCATTACAAAGCACTTTTCTTCTTGGCAGATTGAAAAATGCTTTACCAACTAAATGCATCCCAGTAATATTCAGAGCGCAGGTCCAACATAATCATAAGTTGCCTTGTTATTACAGAGGTAGCAGCCTCATTTAATAACATATTAAATGCATTATTCATTTATGTAACTCAGACCCGGGGACAGCTGCTGGGATGAAAATAGAACCATTCTGTAATGCAAAAAGCAGGTGTGTGCTTACTTGAGTAAATGAACTCTGTATTACGGCACAATTTTCTTCTGAATTTCAGGGACAGGTCTGGTAGGCTAATGTGATGCCATTTTCCTACAGGAAATAAAATGGTTTCAGAATGGTTTTTAATGAGCATTTAAAAAAATTACCAACAGTCTTCTCTGTGGCAGAGTCCCAGGGGGATAGGTTCGTGCTTTGGATTTAAGCAGAACTCTTGTTATTGCAGGATTCAGGAAAGCGTAAGGAAATGATTGATCAGAACAGTGACAAACAGAAGAATGTTCTCTAGCTGATGATGCTAGTGGTGATGGTGAGCCCATGCTTCTCTATCTGCTCACCGAGAGAGTCACAGGTGTGCTTGGATGCTGAGTGATTAAAAGTCATAACCTGACTTCAGTTTACATAGAGCCTCCCCTCTGAAACCTGTAGGCAGTCTGTGATGCATGGTGAAACAAACTGAGATGCCACAATTAACCTGGGTGGCATCACTGGTCATTTTCTTGCTACCATTGCTAGTACCAGGATGCTATCATTCTCCAGTGCCTGCATTTTATTTTTTATTTCCTTCTCTCTCTTGCCTGCCTTTATTTTCTCTTTTAATATACATACACTCATAAGCAAAGGATTTCCTAAAATTTATCAGATGAAGCTGGGTGTGGTAGCTCATATCTTTAATCCCAGCACTTTGGGAAGCTGAGGTGGGCGGATTACTTGAAGCCAGGAGTTTGAGACCAGCCTGGCCAACATGGTGAAATGCCATATCTACTAAAAATACAAAAATTAGCCATTTGTGGTGGCACATGCCTCTAATCCCAGCTACTTAGGTGGCTGAGGCAAGAGAATTGCTTGAACCTACGAGGTGGAAGCTGTAGTGAGCCAAGATGAGGCTGCAGTGAGCCAAGTAAAGCCTGGGTAACAGAGCGAGACTGTCTCAATAAAAAAATCAGATGGAATGATGTTCAAATTCCTTAGGCGTAACAGTGAGCAACCATAATGGGCAGTGATCATATTTCTGGAGCAGAGTTTTGGAGACCCCCTCATGGGCTAGGTGTTAACCCATAAGTTGCTAAATTGTGAGAAGCAATGACTCTAAGGGCAGGGATCAGCATAGCTGGGTTCGTGAGTGAGATACTTGGAGGTTTTGGGGATGTGGTAATAACCAATTGCTATGCAGATAGTTTCACATTTAAACAGGTCTAGTTACCAGTACGGACCTCCTAATTACCAGCCTTATATATCTGAAACACAAAGAGGCCCTCAAGGAGCTTGAAGTTCACACAGTCGCACCAGGAAGAAAATCATACAAGGTATGAAGAGTTCCTATCAAGTAAATCATGAGGATTCCTTTAAGGGTTTAGAGGAGGGATGATCTTATTCCATTTAAAGCCACAGTACAGTGCAGTATTAAAGAGAAGGTGTGTTCTAGGGACAAATTGTCTGGGGTCCTGGCTGTTTGATCTTGAGAAAACTAGTTGGCACCTAGGAATCTCAATTCCTCCATCTGTTTATTGGGAATCATCACAACATCTTCCTTATTATGGATATTTTTGAAGATAAATGAGTTAATGTAAGTAAAGAACTTAGCACAATAGTTAGGACATGGAGCTCTCTAAATATGAAATTCCTGACATTTTACTATTATATTCAGGGAAACTGTTAGAGAAGACAGGAAGTAAGCAGTACCTTAAAGGGTGGGTAAATTTTAGGCAGCTGATAGGGCATACAGGGGACATTGAAGCAGAAAGAGAAAAACAGAAATACTCTCAAGAAGATTAAAAAGAGAATGGACATGGGCTTATGAGGAAGAAAGAGTCTAGGAGAATAGAATAAAATTAGCTAGGGGAGGCCGGGTGCGGTGGCTCACACCTCTAATCCCAGCACTTTGGGAAGCCAAGGCAGGTGGGTCACCTGAGGTTGGTAGTTCGAGACCAGCCTGACCAACATGGAGAAACCCCGTCTCTACTACAAATACAAAATTAGCCGGGCGTGGTGGCTCATGCCTATAATCCCAGCTACTCAGGAGGCTGAGGCAGGAGAATCACTTGAACCCAGGAGGCGGAGGTTGTGGTGAGCCGAAATCGCACTATTGTACTCCAGCCTGGGCAACAAGAGTGAAACTCCATCTCAAAAAAAAAAAAAAAAAAAAAATTAGCTAGTAGAGGGCTTTATGCCCAGGATTACAGAATTTACAACTTATCCTAAGGTCGTATGAAGTCCTTGAAGGTTTTGAACAGAGAAGAGAAATAGTAATAATAATAAACAGAAATAATCAGTAATATTTTGTGAGCACTTGCTAAGTATTAGGATACTTTTAAGTATTCTGTGTACATTAACCCATTTAATTCTTACATTTAACGTATGAAATGAGTTAAGCATTAATAATTGACATTGTAGTGACCCATAGTGTTCAAAGCACTTTTCCAGACAGGGTCTCCTTTGACTTTCTTGCAAAGGAAAGGGCATTCGCTAGACTTAAATACATTGGAAAACTATGTCAGTTTTGTAAATAAAGGTTTTCTGGAATTCAGGTGTATACATTCTTTTATGTGTTATCTGTGTTCACTTTCATACAATAAGTGCAGAGTTAAGTAGTTGTGACAAAGTCTACATAGCCTGCAAAACTGAAACATTTACTATCTGGCCTTTCATACAAACATTTTTTCTGCCCTCTGGTCTAGAAGAGTGGATAGTAAGCTTTGATTGCTTCTCATTTGGGTTCTACCACTAACTAACTCTAGGCAAGTAAACTTGGGAAATCAAATATATACATATATAAAGTGGTTGCTCCAGACCTAACAGTATAAAATGATAATGGCTAGATAACACTGAACCTCAAAAATCTTAAAGGTTGGCTGGGGACGGTGGTGCATGCCTGTAATCCTAGCATTTTGGGAAACTGAGGCGGGTGGATCACAAAGTAGACGTTCAAAACCAGCCTGGCTAACATGGTGAAATCATGTCTCTAATAAAAGTAATTTTTAAAAATTAGCTGGGTGTGGCAGCACGCGCCAGTAATCCTAGCTACTCAGGAGGCTGAGACAGGAGAATCACTTGAACCTGGGAGGTGGAGGTTGCAGTGAGCCAAGATTGCACCGCTGCACTCCAACCTGGGTGACAGAGCAAGGCTCTGTTTCAAAAAAAAAAAAAATCTTAAAGCTTTGTCATCCTAAAATTGCGAATTTTAATTTACTATGAATCTGATTAATTATATAGGTTGATTTTGCAGAATAATTTTTTTCCTGTTAAAACTAAAAGAAATAAGCAAAAGAGATCAATCTGCAAAAGCTGAAGCCTCTTTAATGTGAGGTTTGATCATTTAACATGTATAATCTCTCATGAAATGTTGAGTAGAAATATCAAATTTAGCCAGTGTTTTCTGTGCTATATACCATTACTGTAGCAGTCTATGAGATCTATGAATATGGAGTCATATGTCCATCATAATCTATCCTTTCTCTGAATTATAAATTCCTTTGCAATATTTATTACTCATTCTAGTCCTTAATTATATGGCCTTTGAATTATCTCCTAGATTAGCCATTTATGTCTCTCCAACTATCTTATAAACCTAGTGAGAGCAGGGGCTATATCTTCTATTTCTGTGTATTTCCCACAACTCCAAAATGAAGTGATTCATTAATTTAATAGATGAATGAAAGTCAACTAAAATGCTAGTAATAGATACAATGTGTGACCGTGATTATCTCTCTGTTGAGCGCTTTATATGAATTAACCCTACTCCTCAGAGTAGCATGAAAGATGGTTAGGTGCTTACATGGTCCTCAGGGCTAGGCACTTTGTCTAATTTAAAAATGTGGGAATGATTCACATTATAATGAGCTGTTTTATGACTTGAGCTTTTTTCCATTTAGGTACAGGAAGGTGGTTTCCAATAATTGCACTGATGGAGTAAGGGAACAGTACACTGCCAAACCCCAGAAGTGCCCAGGGAAAGCCCCGCGGGGGCTGCGGATAGTCACGGCTGATGGAAAGCTGACAGCGGAACAAGGACACAACGTTACTCTCATGGTGCAATTAGAAGAGGTAGGACTGCTTCCTATCTCACCCTTACTTTCTACGGCCAGTGATTTTTCTTAACCACTGTTTAGCTTACATATCTTTTTCAACATTTTTTTAAACAACATTTTTTAATTTTACTTCTGGTTTCTTAGTTTTTGTATCACTTCACCTTCCCTGATCTATTTCTTTAATTACTGACATTTCACCACAAGTTGTTCTTCATGCATACTTAATCTCTTACTTTTGGAGGATCTGTTGTATTTAACCTTGCCTTACTGGCACTTTTAGCAAAATCCATCTTCTCAGAATACATAAATAATATTCCTGAAATAATTTAATACCTACACATACTCAGCTAACCTAAGAGATGCTAATACTTTCATCCTCTCTCAGCCTGCAGGGTTTTCTTTTCCAAGGGCAACACAATGGTCATTCATATAGCACTGAGGCCAATCTAAACATAATTGAGTGTAATTTCTTTGGCAGTTAAGAGTTCGTATTTTATAGCGCCTCAGGCATGTTATTAAAAACAAATTATTTGTCAGATTATGATTGTCTGAAATACCTATTTAGATGGTGGATAAGATGAAATTTATCTTACATATTTTAGAATATACACAGGAATTCTGTCATCTTGTAAATGAGGAAGATGGTCTCTAAAGGATAAATACTTACATTAAATCATCTCAATTACTAAACCAAGCAGTCTTATCCTCAACCACATTTTCTGAGTACTTAATACATGGTTACCATTGTGTAAAGCCCTGTGAGTATGAAGGGATTTTAAGGGCTAATGACACCAGGATTAAAATATACAACATTGACTTCCAGCTTCCTCTGCTGTTGGTTCAGTGACTCTCAGTTTTTCCCATGTATAAGAAAATCACCTGGAGAGCATGTGGAAACACAGTTTTCTTGGACACATCCTTAAAGATTCTGGTTCAGTAAGTTGGAGTAGGGCCCAAGAATATACGTTTCTAACAAGTTCACAGGTTGTGCATTGTGCTTCAAGAAAAACCAAAACAATGAAGGCTAGGGGCATAGAGAAGTTGGAGGCTCTGGAGTGCGACATGAAGCTGGAAAGATGAAGCAGTTATAATTGCTTTGTCAGGTTTGATGAAAATTTTTAGTATTTTAGTTCTCATAAGAAAAATAACTGAAATAATGAATTTGAAATTCCAGCTCAATGATGTGCATTTTCCTGGTCCAAGGGGCATTTACAGAACCACTCCTATCACTCAATACTCCTTTCCTGATTATCTCCTTAATGAGTGCCTTCAGTTATATCCAATAGTATTCTAAATACTAAGGTGCCCAAAAAGTCTTCAGTTGGAACTGGAAAGATACAGGCCAATTTAAGCAAATTAGAGTTGCTCACATTTCACATAAATAAACTCTTTGGGGATTTCTGCTTGAGGCTATGAGGGATTAGCGTGCAGTAAACCGAATATATGTGTATATATTTAGAGCAAGTGGGACAGAGAGAGAGGGAAGAAGAAAAATGAGGAGGAGGAAAAGGAGAACTAGGAGCTGAGAGAACTATGAAGAGGATTGAAAAGCCAAAATTCTTTTCTTAAGAGATGGGAAAATCACTGCGGTGAGTCCAACATCTTATGCTGTATTTTCCTTTCAAGAACTTTTCCAATTCATATGACACGCAGTAGAAGAGGTTCGGATTTCAGATTTCCAGTACAAGGCCAAGTAGAAAGTGTTGGCTAAAAAGATGTTAATAGATTCACAAGGCTTGGGAGATAAAAAATGGACTTTGGGGATATTCAAAACTGGGACTGATGAGGTCACATCCCAGAGAGAAGGAAAGCACAGGGAGGCAGCACATATCCAGGGCCTTTTTCCTCCCGGAAGTATTTCATGATACTAAAGTAATACAGGAAAAATGGAAAGCAGTCAATAAGTTTTTAGAAGTATTACCCTCTGGGGAGGTAAAAATTTGAATTCAAGACCTAACAAGGAAGAGGGCCCTGGTGAACAATCTTTAAGACTTGGTTCGTGGTACTTCTGGAAATCTCTATTCTAGGAATAAAGGCAAACCTGAATTAGAACAGGCCCTGTGCACCCAGAAATACAATCTGAAACCACTTCAGTCTCTGAATCGATTAAAGTGATTCTCTTCAATTCTGAAATGATTGTTAGAAACCAAAGTCAATCTTCTTTAGTGGAAAATAACATAAACCAGAGCTTTACCTATTGTTTTTCATATAAAATGTTGGACATTTAAAAAAATCCAGTTATGTCAAGAAATAAGACCAAGGGGGAAAACAAACCAGAAAAGAACAACAGTTAGATGAAACAGTGCTTATTTAAGATATCCTGTAGAATAACAATTATTAATATGTTCATGAATGTAAGAAAATGTGGAAAATTGAACCCCAGAGCAGTAATCAACAAGAAATACAAAATAGAAGTTGTAAAAATAAAGATATAATAACTGATATTAGAAACTTAGGTTTACAGCAGATTGAACACATATGAATAGAGGTAAATGAAAGGACAGCAGGAAATATATTATCTAGAGCATAAAAGAAAGAAATAGAATATAGAAAAAAATAATAAGAGACAAATGGAAAATGGTAAAAAGGTCTACCACAGATGCAATTGTAGCCCCAGAAGGAGAAGAGAGATATAAGGAACCAGAATCATTTTTGAAAAGATAAAAGCTGAGAATTTTCTAAGCCTGATGAAAAATATCAATATATTAACTCATAGATGTAACAGAATCAGCAAACTCAAGAAGAATATGGGCAAAGAAAAATCACTTAGCTATTACATTCAAACTGCTGAAGTCTAAAATCAAAAAGTGTTTAAAAAACCCGGAAGAAGGCCAGGCGCAGTGGCTCACGCCTGTAATCCCAGCACTTTGGGAGGCTGAGGCGGGCGGATCACGAGGTCATGAGATCAAGACCATCCTGATCGACATGAAACCCTGTCTCTACTAAAAATACAAAAATTAGCTGGGCGTGGTGGCACACACCTGTAGTCCCAGCTACTCAGGAGGCTGAGGCAGGAGAATTGCTTGAACCCGGGAGACAGAGGTTGCAGTGAGCCGAGATCGTGTCACTGCACTCCAGCCTGGCAGTTGGCAACGGAGCGAGACTCCGTCTCAAAAACAAAACAAAACAAAAACCTGGAGGAAAATGGAATGACATCTTTGAAGTGCTGCAGAAAACACAGATGATTTGTTAGATAAACATTAATGGAGATACCAGCACGGGAAATGTTCCCTTGTTGCAGGCATGTCCCCAACATGGAAACCATGTTCCCTTGTCCCCCTTGCTTCTTCAGCACCCCACTACTCAAACCTCTAGGGGAGCATGCAGGGGCAGGCTGTGGGGCTCCAACCCCACGCAATGTCTGCACTCCAGCCTGGGTGACAGAGTGAGACTCCGTCTCAAAAAAAAAAAAAAAAGTTCTAACTTATATTAGACTGCAACATATCCAGAATGTGTGCTTCAGCATCTAGAGTAACAACTGAAAGAGTAGTAAGAGAATCTTATCAGCAAGCTGCTGACAGGGGAATTGCAGTAACTTTAAAAGGGTTTTATTAATCCGAAGTAAGGCAAGTAAAAGAGAAAAAAAGAACACAATACAGTTGAGACAAACAGAAAACAAATACTGAAATGGTAGATATAAGTGTGGGAGGCCAAAATGGGAGGATCATTTGAGTTTAGAAGTTTGAGACCAGCTTGGACAAGTACCAAGAAAATAAAAATGGTTAAAATTGCCAGGTGTGATGGCATGTGTCTGTGGTCCCAGCTACTTGGGAGGCTAAGGTGAGAGAATTGCTTGAGCCCAGGAGTTCAAAACTACAGTGAATCAGGAATCATGCCACTGCACTCCAGCCTGGCTGACAAAGCGAGACCTTGTCTCAAACACATTAAAATTAAAATTTTTAAATGGTAGATATATACTCAAGTATTATCAATAATTACATTTTGAAAATTAGTGCTTTTTGTCAGGCTTAAGAAGTCTTTATCTAAATCAACATCGTGAAAAAAGTCATACCACAAGATTTCTCATTAGGTTTCACATTGATATGCATGATTCATCTTGAATAGAACTGTTTCAGGTTTCTATATTTCATCCACATTCATAGCCAATTGTCCCAATACCATTGAATGACTATTCATTTCACACTGAATTGCTGTGAGCCTTTGTCATCAATCAATTGTTTATGTGTGGCTCCATTTCTACGCACCCTATTCTGTTCCCTTGGTGTGAATTTCAAACCTGTGTTAATTACTAAGTTCAGACACATTATATTTTCACTAGAATTAGGGTAAGCCTTGATATCTGGACATATAAATCCTCTAAACAAGTAGAAAATTATGTGTGTGCGTGTAAAATTTATAATAGCGTCAAAATACAACGAATATTTATACTCAGATTTAAAAACTTACTTTCAATAGCGCTACCCAGAAAACAACACATTTGGAAATAAATTTTGAAAAAAACCTAAACGAATGGAGGGATACACCTGATCATGGATTGGAAGACTCAGTATTATAAAAATACACCAATTTTCTTCATATTTAAAAATCTACAGCATATTTTGTGTATTAAAATTGACAATGTGATGATAAAATTTACACAAAATGTGAAGACCCAAAGAATAGCAAAGATAATTTTGAAGGTGACTCACAAACTTGGATGAGTGATATTACCACATATATATATTACATACACAAGCTGAACAAGGAAGAAAATGGACAGTCAAACATATGTGTGTGTATATATATATATATATATGCATATGTTTTATATATACACACACTTTATGACAAATGAGACGCTGCAGTACAGTGGAGAAATTATAATCCTTTCAATAAATGGGTGCTACAGTGTTGAATATCCATATGGAAATACATGAATTTTTACCTCACGTAATATACAAACATAATTATAACTGGATTTTCAATCAGAATTTGAAAGCTAATACTGACATTTCTAAAAGAAAACACAGAAGAGTATCTTCATGACCTTGTATTATGCAAAGACTTTTTTAAAGCAGCAAACAAAACCCATTAAGTATAAAGAAATTATACTAATAAATTTCTTTATAATTATACTAACTTTATTGTATTTTATTATTATTTTTTGAGATGGAGTCTACCTTTGTCACTAGGCCGGAGTGCAAGTGGCATGATCTTGGCTCACTGCAACCTCTGCCTCCCAGGTTCAAGGGATTCTCTTGCCTCAGCCTCCCAAGTAGCTGGGATTACAGGTGCCCACCACCACACCAGCTAATTTTTGTATTTTTAGTAGAGATGGGGTTTCACCATGTTGGTCAGGCTGGTCTTGAACTCCTTACTTCAAGCGATCTGCCCACCTCGGTCTCCCAAGGCACTGGGATTTATAGGCATGAGATGTATGTTTAGTGATTTGTATGTTTTTAATGTATATTTTACTCAACAAAAAGCTTACTTAAAAATCATTTTGAAAATCCATATAAAATATAGTACTTTATATTTAGATCTTTGGGCAAAAAAGGAAAATTAAGAAAAACGTTTCTGGTACTCTTAGGGCCAACCTTCCACCCTGTGTTTACCTGCCTGGTGAATGTGAAGGTTCTCTTCCTGGAGACATGAGGGACCTGATCATGATACCCAGAGGAGTGTCATCTTTTTTTTTAATTGTATTTTAGGTTTTGGGATACGTGTGAAGAACATGCAAGATTGTTGCATAGGTACACACATGGCAGTGTGTTTTGCTGCCTTCTTCCCCATCTCCTATATCTGGCATTTCTCCCCATGTTATCTCTCCCCAACTCCCCACCCCTCAGTGTCCCTCCCCTATTTCCCACCGACAGACCCCAGTGCATGATGCTCCCCTCCCTGTGTCCATGTGTTCTCATTGTACAACACCCACCTATGAGTGAGAACATGCGGTGTTTGATTTTCTGTTCTTGTGTCAGTTTGCTGAGAATGATGGTTTCCAGGTTCATCCATGTCCCTACAAAGGACACGAACTCATTGTTTTTTATGGCTGCATAGTATTCCATGGT
>CAUYLG010004575.1:0-28873 GCA_963573385.1 Cacajao melanocephalus
AGAAGTGTGGTCTGAGAAGTGTGATCTGAAGGGTCTTCAAAGGCGAACAGAAAAGTGGGAGTCAGGATATAATGGAACACAGAAAAAAGAATCCTTAAAGTCCAGGACTGTAAACCATTGTGCCTCTCCTGGTATTTGAGACAGCAAGGTGTACGGGTTAGGTAAAGCTGAGTATAAAGGGATCGCAACTTCATTAATAAGCCTGAGATCATGCACCAGCCTTCATTGTCCGTTAGGTTTTTGTACTCCTACAAAAGCCAACAGTTATTACTCCCAAGGCCCAGTGAAAATTATACCTTGGTTATCAGCTTTTACCTTTAGCACACTTAAGTTTATATTTTGAAATGTAAAAACACCTAAAACTTATTAACCAACAGGCAATAATTATTTGAAAATCAAAACATAGAAGGCTAAAAAAATGCATATTTATACATATACATCAAAAAACCCGTATATGTGTATATATGTATGCGTATATTTAAAAATATATAAAATACTTTTCAGTTTTGTAGGCGCCAAGGGAAATCTTCTCCTTTGTTCTCTTATGGTTCACTGAAAAATCAGTTCACAAAAGACAGGAGAAAGGAATAATTTTTTTTTTTAATTTTAGGAGATAAGCAATAAAAATTTTTAAATGTATATGGAGAAGAAACACAGGGCGATCATTCCAAATATCTCAATGTGTAACCAGGTCGCGGGATGGGACAGGGCTTAGCTCCCTCCTCGATTTGATGTGCCTGAGGTTCCTGGCCTCTCTTTGCCCCAAGAATGGGGGAAGGGGCCCTGGTGGCGAGGTGAGATTACCATTCAAGTAAATATCAAACCCAAAGAGTTTAGCAGAAAGCTTATTAGGCAGAGAGAAAGAGAGAGTGCTCCTACACTGCCATGGGAGGGGAATCCAAAGGGAATATCCTCACAGGTAGGGAGGGAGAAACAGCTCCCACTTGCCATGGGAGAGGATGTGGAGAAGGAGTCAGTACAGGTAAGGGGCAATGGGGTTCTAACTTTGAAGTTATTCCTGCCCCATTCATGTTCTTGTCCAATGAGAGGAGTTCTATCAAACTTCCACTAGAGTGATTGATCTTTGACTCTGGTGCTGCATTGGCTGTTCTGCCCACAACAGAGGCTCTTCCTCCCAGAGGTTTTCCCCGGGGTTTTTAAACAAAGGAGCACACCTGGAATTTTACCTGGCCCATGGGCAGGAAAGTTAGACAAAGAACTCTAGAAAATCAAACATCCCATGTTCTCACTCATAGGCAGGTATTGAACAATGAGAACACATGGACACAGAGAAGGGAGCATCACACACTGGAGTCTGTGGGCCAGGGTGGGGGTGGTGACTGGGAAAGGACAGTGTGGGGTAGGGAGTTGGGAAGGGATAACATGGGGAGAAATGCCAGATATAGGTAATGAGGATGTAAGCAGCAAACCACATTGACATGTATGTACCTATGCAGCAGTCCTGCATGTTCTTCACATGTACCCCAGAACCTAAAATGCAGTTTATATATATACATGTGTGTGTGTGTGTGTGTGTGTGTGTGTGTGTGTGTGTGTGTATAAAAACTCTAGCTTCCCAGATGGGGAGGTGTATGGAGTTGTGAGGCTGGGAAGCTCTTGCCTTTGAAACCACACCCCTTGTGGACTTGGATTTCCTTAACAAGGTCCCTCATTACCGTGCCCTGAATCTCTTTAGGAGCTTTATGAAAACCTTAGCAATTTACACTGGCCCACTGAGTCTGTGTATCTGGTTGAAGTCCATTCCTTCTAAATAGTGGTGTGGAGATTCTTGATACATATCTGCTGTGTTTTGGAATAAAGACAGGACTGAACTTTTAATTGTGTATGTGTGCATATTTGTGTGTAGATGAAAGACAGTCAATATAAGGGTGAAGTCCATTCTTTCTAGATCATGGTGTAGAGATTTTTGATACATGTCTGTTGTGTTTTGGAATCAATAAAAGACTGACCTTTTAAGGGTGTATATGTGCATATCTGTGTGTGTGTGTGTGTGTGTTTGTGAGTGTGTGTGTGAAAGAGAGTAGGTATAAGGGCCGGACCTTAGTTGTTACTTGTTGAATACCTAGGAAAGATGAAAGCAAAAATTAGGTAAGGGTTAATTTTTCAGAATTTCTCGAAAATAGCATCTCATCAAAATTTTATAGCTTCCTCACAGAGATTCAGAGGTTTTGTCACTAGCCTTAGGTTGCAAAATAAGTGAAGGTCAAAATTACGTGTATTCTTAGGAGTGTCAGTTTTAGATCTAGCTTCTTTTAAATCTAATCTCAGTTCCTCAAAAGAATCATTAGAATATCCAACCCTAAGTTCCCCAAGGTTAACATCTCTCCATTTAAAATTACGGTAATAATCACAGCAAAGGAATGTGTATTTAATAATGTTCATGTACACTTTAGATTTTCCCAGGCGAATTAATGACTAATTCTGAGAGTCAGATAGTGGGCCTTGGAAGAGATTTTTGAGGCCTTGTGTCAGACTTCAAAGCAAATTTCAACACAGCAGGCTCCAGTCCAGCAGGCCAGAACGGCCTGGGGGCAATGGTCCCCCAGGACCCAGCAGAAGGTTAGAAATTTGCATTCACATTGTGTGTATTTGTTTATAGCTGGAGAACTTTGTTTCTTAAGTCATTCACTAGCATTCCCATGAAAGTTTTATAATAGAAGATGAAAGTGAATTTGAGGGAAACAAAAGAAGAAAAGCAATGCCTATGTCCCTGAACAGTAGACTTTTTGACTAGTTTCCCAGATTCTAAGAGCAGCACTTTCACATCATTGTGTATTTAGAGGTCCCCGTTTCTATTGGTTTTAGGCTAACTTTTGTCCCATTTTGATCTCTCTTTTCCAGGGCCTTTTGTGTGACTAAATGTTAAGTAGCTGCAGGTCTTGTTTCCACCCTTGCTGAGTCAGCTCAGCTCTCTGTCAGGGCTGTCTCCCTTTGATTGGCAGTCACAGGAGATGGAAGTGAGGGAGGGGCAGAGAAGGGGATGTTTCAGGTCAATGCTGTCAGACACTATAAAGGCGGGCATGGTGACGATTTATTATTTCTGATGACTAATTATAGGGAGGTTTGTGTTTCACGGGTATTTTGATGGGTGGCTTTTGCAGAGCTATCGCCTTACTGAAATACTTCAATACTTCAACCCTTCGTCAACACTTAAAAGATATTACCTTTCTCTGTGGGTTAAGGAAGATAAGGAAGCAGAAAATATTTATATGGTCAATTTCATGACTTTCTAGAAAGAAACTAAGAAGGTTTAGGGGGCAGATGACTGATCTCAAGATTTGAAGGATTAAGACCAGGCAGAGAGAAGAGTTTATTAGGACTTAGAAGATGTTTATTTGGAGGAAGTCCATAGAAAGCAAAGATCTTAAGAATGCAATGTGGTTGTTTTATCCTGATTGAGTTAAACACCACAAAATATTATATGCCCAGAATTGAACATTGTTTCCAAGATTCATAAGTCAAAGTTATCTCCTTGAACACTGGATTTTTTTTTTTTTTTTTAAAAAGGCAGCAGAGAGGAGGCGGTTGTATCAGGCCTGTTTGCAAAGAGTTCTTATACTACTAACCAACCCTAATTGTGTATAAAATTTGTATGAAGAAAATAGCTTTGAATGTAGCATAACATTTATCTAATTTGATCATCAATTTTTAGAAATGGAAGACTGTACTAATTTTGCTGTAGCAACAAACAACTTCACAATCTCAGTGGCTTATAACAACAAAGATTTATTTCTCACTCATGTTTTATGAGAACCATTGGTCAGCAATGACACTGCTGAGTTCAGCTGGGTTTCACTGGCAGTAACTGGCCTTGGCTCCAGGTGACTTTTATTCCAGGTCTCAGGGGTGAAAGAACAGTCCTAATCTGGGTCATGATCTTTTTCACAGCTTGGTCTTTTTTTAGAAGGCAGAAGCTCAGCGGGCAGAGCCAAACCACACCACAAAAGTACATTTAATATTTCTGCTCAAAAATGTTACAGGTCCTATCTGCTCCTATGCCATTGGCTAAAGTCACGTGACCAAGGCCAAAGTGTATAGGGATCATATTCTGGTGATAGGGTAGGATGACAAAGCCTGGGTTGGGGCAAATGATTGTGAACAAATAATACCACCTACCATAATAACCAAAAACATTAAAATGGAAAGAAGTAAATTTTACAAATAAAACTGAGAAACAGAAATACAAAGGCAGTAACCTATGTGGGACAGCTATAAGTGAGGTATACCTAGTTTTATAAATTCTGAGAAAGGCTCCCTAGGCAACTTCCAAGGAAGGATGTGGCAGCACTTGACATAATATTTTTCATCCGACACCTACCAGAATTTGTAGTAAAGAGTTTGCAGAAAAAAATAGTAATCATTTTCTGATCACTTATTAAAATTGAAGCTTTCACTAGTTCAGGAACCTCATACCTGTCTGTGCATGCTTTTTCTACATGGAACTCAGCTTGAGAACACCTTAGCTAGAGGAGGCTCACCTACTTCCTAAGCGTAGCAATTAGCTTTCTTTTTCTTTTGCTGAAGTTCAGGTTTTTTTTTTATTAGACTGAACATTTCTTGCTAATTGCAATTTCTCAGCATTTAACTAAACTAACTCTGCTGCTAGTAATAGATTGTACCAGTGTGAGACTACTGCTTAAAAAACAACAACAACAAAAAAAAAAACTCTTAAGTGTCTTTTTAATTGGATGTATCCACCTGTAAGTTGTAAGTGGATGAATCTATCTAGTTTGCTGTTATATCCCAAAGTACCAAGGAGAATTCTTAACATACACAGTTGCTCAATAAATATTTATGGAACCATGTTGAATACTCTAAAAAGAAATATGTGTAGGATGATATAAAAATTTAGAAGTCAGGTATCTAATATCCAAAATCTACAACTAAAAGTAGTCAGAATTAGAAGAATGTATGTGCCTTCTCCATAGAAAGAAATAGAGAAACTAAGAATGAATCTTGAGAAATTCTATTTGGAATTGTGGATTTACTAAGGTTGAGGTGCCCATGGGAAAATCCTGGTGAATATTACATCAAGTTAGCCTCTCTCATTTTTCTACAGCCAAACTATCAAGGTGTTTTAGCCAATCGTCAACAAATGGAAATGTTTTCTTTATAATCGTAGTCTAGTCAAAGACACAGTGCTCACACTGTCCTCTCTTTTAGTGGCCAAATAATCGGTTTAATTAAAAATTACATAAACAAAGTACACTATTCTCAGGCTATATACAGTCCCTCCCTCATTTTTCCCTTCTATAAATCATGTTTATATCTTTTTAAAATCTTGACTCAGTCTACCAGCTGATTCTCTGGCATATGAGTAAATTATTTGCACAGAAATTACCTGAGCAGCCTGCAGAATCACTCACTTAATGTCTCTCAGCCATTCTTGGATAATCTGAGAAGGGTGAGCAGTGATTACTTCTGAGACTGAATACAAGGTGATGGGGAGGCAGTAGTGATAGGAGAAGAAGCTGCAAAGGTAGGCCTCACCAGATAGTCAATATCTTTGTATATTACATTAGGAAATGTAAAATCCATGCTATAACTTGTGTGGAAAAGCAGAAGCACTTTTAAAAAGCAGAATTCTGGTTATGTTGAATACAGTGAGTCCCAAGTTTCTCTTCAAAGAATCAATATGCCAATATGTTCAGTTTCCATGTTCTTTGTTCTCCATTCTAAAGTTTAACTTCTTTGTTCTTTCCATCTCCTTGCCTCTAGTTTCAGTAAATAACTTTCCCCCCAGCTCTAATCAGTATTTCTTATTCGTACCCCTGGTCACCTGTTCCATCCTGAGTCACCTCTGATCACCTGCTCTGACCTAAGTCACCCTTAATCACCTGTTCCATAACCATCTTTCCCACCAAAACTGCTTACCCTGCCACTCTAGCTCATACCCCTGCTCTCTTTAACATAGCCAATTGTAATCAGCTTAGACTGGCAGTCCAACCCTAGCCAATAGGGGAGTGACACAGCAGTAGCGGCTGCTGGAGTCAGGGATAAGGACCCCTTCCCCTCCCTTGTTCAGGTATGCTCTCGCCATTGCTCCATCTGTGAGACGCACCCTTCTATAGAAGTAAATATTGTCTTTCTGAGAAAATTTATGTTTGAGTTCTATTTCTTTTGTGGCACTGAAAATTTGCTTCTAACAATTAGAACTGTACAAAAATTCATTAACTAATTAATTCAGGATCTATTTACTATGTACCCACATACTGCCAGTATGTGTGCTATGCCGTGATGATATACAATGGCATGTCAAACATGCATGATGTCTGTTTTCCAGAGGCTAAAGCTGGTGTTGGAATAGAGAAAAAGCACACAACTAAGTCATGGAATATCTAGTTATAAACTGTGTTAAGTCTTGTGAAAGAAATATAATGGATGTTTGAATGATAGATTAGAAGGAATGAATTGAGGTCAGGAAGATATATTAGAAGGAATGAATTGAGGTCAGGAAGATGGCACTTGACAATGTTTTTTTACCTAAAGATATAGAAATGCCCAGTCAACAGGTCTAAAAATAAGGAAGCTTATTATCTCACACAAATAATTTCAGAAGAGAGATTCCAGTGCTGTTAATTCAGCAGCTTATTTTAGATGCGATTGAGGACTCAGATTATTTCCATTTTTTTCTTGTATCTCCTCAGTATGTAGTCATTTGACCTGAGGCTTGTCTCCTCATGGATGTAAGATGCCTATAAAAACTCTAAGTGTCTTGTCTTCACATAACAACTAGAGAACAGAAGAATGTCCCATTCTCTGTCTCTTTTTAAGAGGGAAAAGTTTTCCAGAAGTTCTCTGGCAGTCTTCTTCTAATGTCTAACTTAGTGAAAATTCTGTCAAATGTCCATTCCTGTATGAGTCATTGGTGAGTGATAAGGAAACACCCTGATTGGCATATGCACTGTCTGATAATGTAGTCATGAGTCACATGCGACTATTTAAATTTAAATTAAATAGAATTATATACAATTAAAAATTTTGTGCATCATTTGCTGCTCTTCTCACAATTCAAATGCTTAATAGTCACACATAGTGGCTACCATATTGAACGTAGCAAATTATAAATCATTGCCATCATTACAGCAAGTCCCATTGTACAGTACTGGTTTGGATAAATCAAGACTCAGCCTAGAAGAGACTCAGCCTTTCTTGAAGCATATGACCTTCTACCTGAATAAAATCATGGTTCAGTTAGAAGAATAAATGGTATGAGTATTAGGTGGGACACCCACAGTGCTGCAAAATGTAGATGTGATAAGAGAGAACTTGTGAGTTTACTTGAGGGGATAGAAGCACTTGGTATTGGGGACTGACCGGGTGAGGTGAGAATAGGAATGTATAAGGCTTGGGTAACATGATAAATGCTTGTCGCATTGACTGAGGAAAAAAATGTAGAGAAGAAGAAGTTTGGGGGGAAATGATAATGGTTTTGTTTTAGTTACACTGAGTTCAAGATATCTGTGGTAAGGGAAGGTGGAAATTTCTAGTATGCCCTTGGTAATCCAGAAAAGTAGCCATCTAGGCTATCAGCAGTGAAGGAATTTGTTTGGAGGTAGTTGCAGCAGGAGTTTCCTCTACTTTCTCTACTGGAACCTGGGACAGCACAAGATGCAGCTCTGAAGACGGTTTGGCTTAAGATAAAATCATCTTTCTAATACTAAATTTAAAATGAGGAGAGGTAAGTTAAATGGTAACACATCCTTCCTTTTAACATGAACTAGTATTAAGTGTTGGATAAATCAGCAATAGTGTTTACCATTACAGTACAATATTTGTTCTCTACTGGGAACAGAAGAGTTTGCCTTTGCAAATACAGGTATCACTAACAGCAGTAGCTAATAAACATTTGACTACATTAACTGTGTATTGAATATGATTTGTGATAATGTATACTTTCTTTTAAGCTAATATGTGTGCCATCTTCACAGTTCGTCATTTGCTAGAATGATTTCACTCGGAATATTAAAAGGAATGGTGATACATTTAATTAAGGGGGTGGCAGACCAGTGATATCTAATTCACCTTCCACCAGTTTGCCACTGAAATGGTCATAGGAGGCAGAAATGAGGTGTAGTGTTTGAAAACGTTGGGAATAGTGAATCTTCAGTTGCAAAAAGAGTGCAACAATTTTTACTCTCTGAAGGCAGGATAAAGGGGAAAAGAGAGGGAAAGAGCAGCTTTCTGTTGACTTCCAATAGGCATCCTGCCACAAAGATGAACAGAGAAGGCCAAGTTGAAAGAGCAAGATGGCCTCTTCCTTTCCCACAGTTCCTCACTGCTCCCTCCATATAGTACATGAGATATGCTTTCTGCAAAAAAAAAAAAAAAAAGGCATATTTTTTTTCCTGTTGTTCATTTAAAATTTTGCAAATCATTTGCTGCTATCTGGTACACAATCCCCATGCATATACACACAATAGATATGCATACATATGATATGCATTGGTAGATATGTGTATAGTGTATGCATACATATATATACAATATATATACATATGCATATTCATTTATATTCATGCATACATAAATTGATAATTTGTTTATTATATGTCTCCTCATGAACATATAAGCTTCATGAAAGCAAGAACCTTGTTTATATTTACATTGCAAAGTAAAAGAAGACTAACAATTATTGACTGAGATGCAGAAAGCCCTTAAAATTTATCTTAAATTTGTGGGGGTTTTTTCTCAGCTTCTCTGGTTATTTGCATAAGAAAAGATATATTATTTCCTGATCACTTCTGCAAATGCACGATGTGACTTTAATGTATCACTCACAATGGGAAGACCCACGATTTTAGTGGATGATGCAACTCCAGTTTGTGTGAAAAGTTGACAAAAGCTCTTAGTTAACACTCCACTCTGAGAAAATCTATCTTGGTAGGCAAACTGCTATCTGAACACTCAGAATGCTTGCCTTAGTCCCATTTCTGTTGCTATAAAAGAATACTTGAGGCTGGGTAATCTATAAAGAAAACAGATTTATTTGGCTCGCAGTTTTGAAGGCTGTACAAGAAGCATGGCATCAACATCTGATTCTCATGAGGGGCTCAGGCCACTTTCACTAATGGCAGAAGGTAAAGGGGAGCCAGTGTGTAGAGATCACATGGCCAGAGAGGAAGGGAGAGTGAGTGAGAGAGAGAGAGAGTAAGAGAGAAAGAAAGAGAGAGAGAGAAAGAGAGCAATGAGACGTGCCAGATTCTTTTAACAGCCAGTTCTTGGGGGAACTCTTGTGAGAACTAATAGAGTGGGAACTGACTCATTACCACAAGGATGGCACCAACCCATTCATGGCCCAGACACCTCCCGTTATGCCTCACCTCCAATATTGGGGATCAGATTTCAATATGAGACTTAATGGGACCAAACAATCCATATCCAAATCATGGCAACATTATACTATAAAGTGATTTTGTGATTATTGCTGGGAGGTTTTAGGAAGTAGTAGGCTCCCTTTTGCTTCTTAACACAAGGCAATTACTTATCTTTCTAGAAGTAAATTTTTTATTAAAAAAATTATTTCTGTAGCAATGGAAGGTAGCATGGCTCTGACAAAAAAAAAAGAAGTTGTATTAGCTTTTTTATCCAGGTAATGAGTTTTTGATACAACAACAACAGCAACAAAAAGTAATGCAAGAGATGAGCTAATACAATTCTGGTTAAGAAAACTGCACTAAAGAAATGAACTCGTTTTACAGTCATTTAATGCAAGTGAGAAATCCCAGGAAAACAGGACAGGAGGAAAACTATGTATGTTTGCATGTAAACTCCAAGTAGTTACAGAAAGGTAAACAAACAATTGTGAATGGGGTGAAAAGAACTTAAGTAAAAAACTAATGCAGACTTTGGTTGCCATTACCAAAAATCCAAACCAAACCAAACATGTCCCCAAATTTATCAAATTGTTAGTAATGGCTGCACACTCATATCCTCTTGAGAATTGATTAGATTGACAGCTTAGAACATGAAATATTTTTCTTCATTTCAATTAAGTGTGATTTATTATTGTCTTTTTTGGCTTTTTTTTTTCTATATGTTCATTTTTCTAGGTGACTTGAATCAAGGAAATGATACGAAATTGAAAGCACATGTTTCAAATCAGACAAATAATTCAACTTGTTAATTTATTGACCAAATAATTTTAGACAAGTGTGTTTATGTGTATATGAATGCATGTGTATTTAAGGTAAAACTGAAGATGGGTATCTTTCATAAGTGCATACAAAAATATCTTTATGATATTTCAATAACATTATTGTAAAAAGAAAGATCTTTATGAGTATGAGGACTTTGTATGGCCAATTGTGCAGAAGCTCTGGATGATTTGGGTGCATTCATAAACATTCTGTGAGGATGACATCTCAGAGAAGAGATTAGGTTGGATATTTGTTGTACAAAAAGTTTGAACCTCTTTTTAGTACACTAAGGTCAATATTATTTATAAGTAGTTCACTACCTGCATATGAAAAGCATCTATATCTATATGAAAGGTATTAGTTTTCTACATTGAGATATAATTTTGAATGATATTTGGAAAATAGAATGGGATGTATTCTAGAATAACAAAATTGAAACTTTAATGATCAGAACAAAATTTTGAAAGTTAACTAGATATAACTAGATAACTTATATAACCTTATATAAGGCACAGAATCAGTCACACAAATCAATCTAATAGGATTTAAAAAGAAACCCAATTTTTATCAGACAATGGGAAAAAAAATAGGACCTAATCAATTCCTCACTTGCTCACGTGTGCTATGATGAGATTTGAGTATATACGGCTCAGTGGCCACCTTGTTTATAGGAAAGGGTTGGCAGTGTATGTAGAAGGTAGAAAATTTTCCACAACAAAGTGCTAGTAGAAAAACAACATTTTTTTCCCCTAGAAATAAAGGAATAATGGTGATGATTCTCCTTGCCCCAATAAAGTTGATCACAGAAAAATTAGAATAAACATTTTCAATAAAAGCTAATTTGTAGAGGCCTTTTCAGAAGAGGCAATACTGTTTTTTTTTTCCCCAGTAAAGCTATATATCTTTTAAAAAATGACCCTAGTTTTCTGTATATTTTTAAATAAAAACTTCCATATGTTTCACAACACTTTTATATATTATATCTTTGGCTAATAGGTATGTGTTTGTGAGTAGTGTATGTCTGTGTTCTTTCGTATCTGGAATTTTTGTGTATTATACCTAAGTGCAGATCTGATGGTGGATCTCTCAAAATAAAATTTCCCAGTAAAAACCTCAGCTTCCCTCTGTCCCTGCCTTTACAGTCTTTGTTAGCCTCCAAGTCCTCTTCTACTTTCACTGATCCATGAGCAAATACAAAGTCACAGCAACTGCTTTTTATAACATATGTCTGTGAAGGTCTTTCCCTGCACATGTCAAGACAATGCTCTTGAGCATATGTGAGTTATTTATCATCAAACAGATTTCATAGTAACAGGTGCATCCACAGGACCCAAATGTACAAAAAAGACTAATTTTCTTTTTTCTCCTAAAAGGTACTGAATAAAAGTGATAAGATAATGGCTGGAATCCTAGACAACTAAAAGCTTCCAGCAGATGTAGCTCTTGAAGCTTTTACTAAACACTGGAAAAGCATTATGCAATCATTGCAGGCAAACGGGTCAGATGACTAAAAGATTAATAATCTCATGCTCCTGTTTTAGAACAATGGAACATATAGACCCAAAGAGGAGCTCTCATCCAACCTCCTCATTAACTGATGCCAAAAAAAGAAAAAGAAAAAGAAAATGGATGGTTTGCATAAACTCAGAAGCTGTTTTTACAGGAACCAGATATTACTACAACAATCTCAGGATTCTCTGATCCCAACACTTCTTTGCCTTTTTGTTAAAAATCAGCCAAGATATCTCATCTTTTGATCTCTTAACTTAGGAATTTCTTGTAATATAGCTTTCTCCACCCTCTATTCATATTTATTACTCTCCTACTTCTTACTCCTAATTTGTGAAATGCTCTTTGAGTCTGTGTGAAAAAAAATGTTAAGTACACTACAAGGAATGATTTGAAAGGAATATTATCAGGCAAGAATCTCTGTGCTATGCATGTCACACCTGCAGTGTAGTAGTATTTTCTCCTGGCAGCATCCATATGATCACTTGACACTGAATTAAAAATCAGCAGCTCCAAGAGAAGGACTGTGCAGCCCCCACCAGGCCCTCGTCACTGGTGGCTGAGCTCACGAGCACTCACTTAGAGGGAGTGCAAAAATCAGCTCTGAACCTGGCTATTCTGCTGTGTTGTGTCACTTGCTCAGACCGTGCATGACAAATCCTCAAATGCGTTTGGTGACATTAGAGAGCACTGTGGACTCTGCCAATATGCCAAGCAATCAGAGTGTGCATGACAAATTATGAAACACATACTGTGAAAATTATGGACTCTGTCACGGTGCCAATCTGCTGCTGAAAACCTACTGCTGCTAGAAGTAATGTTGGCACAAATTTGTTGCTAAATTCAGTCATATTTCTAATTCAGTAATGGATTGATTCTAATGGTGAGTTGCTGTACCTGTTTAGGTTTCAAACAAGTACTGTGGGGGCTAATGACTTCACCTGCTATTATAAGTAATCAGAGGAGTTGAATCCTTCCACCACTCCTTTCTGTCGATGGCTCTTCTTTACTTTCGTATCACACAGGATTTATGTGTAAGTCTCTAAATCTTGATTTCCTTAAAGATTTTTCTGGATGCATGCCAGTAGTAAGAGCTGTTTCAATATGCAATAAAACACTGAGGGTACTACGTTCCCTCTGCATCTTAACATAGACTACACAGCACCCTCAGATACTTGCCTGCAGGATAGGAGCAGCAGGAGATCGTGAACTGGAGGCAGCCATAACTAGCTCTGCCAGAGAAGTGGACAGTGTAGAATCTGGACCCAGTTAGCACTTGACACTCAGTGAATCATTCATTAAATAAAAGGCACTGGGGAGAACTACCCCTCAAACACAAAAACACAAAATAACAGCAACAAAATTCTAGCAATCCAGTGAAAACAATAAGAATATAGAAGCTAAATATTCAAAAAACTATGTTCAAGGACACAATGCCACAGGCTGGTAGAGATCAGAGTGAGCCTAATAAAATGTCTTGAAAGTTTGTACTTTCTGGAGATCATCTTTTACTGATTTACATGGAAATAATGTGGTAATACTATGGAACAAATTTAACTGTGAAATAGCTAGTGTGATATTACATTTACATTTACAAATATGTCTATTTGGAGAAACCTATAAAATATTTTTTCTATATGGATCATTTTAAGTTTACAATTGCAGATATTATTTTATTTTCTTACCTGTGCTTGGATTAGTCTACATTTTACTGATAATAAACATGGAATTTTGTGCAGTGATATGATACTTTTTTCTTTAGATATCATAGTTTTATAATTTTCTCTAGGAACAGATTTGAAATCATGTTCAGCATTAGATGGCTTAATATAATAATCATGACATTTACTCTTATTACTAGAAAAAAGTGAATAGTGATCCTCAAGCAAGCCTGTTTATAACAGATTTCTTACAGTATGATACATGTCTCTTGTCTGGTTTTTAAAATTTGCTTGCATCTAGGTGATCAATTGCATTTAATTATTTGTTTTGCTTCTTAAATCTACTTATAATTTAGAATTATATTATTTTTGTATGGATTATGTTTAAAAATCAGTGTCAAAATTCTGAGTTTTTCTCTACTGAATTACATTTTGTGGTTTTTTTTTTTTTAATAGAAATCATGAAGTCCTCAAAGGCATGTTAATTTTTTAGCTAATTTTAGTACCAAAGGATAATGTGAAAGCCTTAGTCTAGAAGAGATTTGGCAAAACCTAGTATCTCCTGGATCTGGCACTGCCACCATATGGATAGGGCTCATTGTGAATAATATGAAAGGAAACAACAAAAAAGAGGAATAGAAGGAGAAGGCTTTCCAGGACTTTCCCTGCATGGTGCATGCTGAGGCCATGACTTTTAGCTTCTGTCAGTACCAGACATTTTGAGATCGAAGCCAACATATGGCCTCTGACTCAGTGCTCCTTTCCTTCAATGAAAAGAGAAGTTGACAAGGCAAGTACCACCTAGGTTCTCTGAAACTTCAAGGATCCTGTCTAAACTGTCAAGACAAATGATTGGCAGTTAACAACTTTTCTTTTATGTGATATGGAAGAAGAATCCAAAAAATTGAAGAAAGCTGGAGCAAGGATTTTGCAATAAGCATAAATCTTACATCTAGAAAATTGTGATGGAAATAGCAAAATGGTTGTGTTCGGTAATCTGCATATTAATTCTCCTAAATATGTGGGTTTTTTTTTTTTTTTTTTTTTTTGGCCAAAAAGACAGTCCAGGAGGCCGACCAGTGCCAAATGAAAAAATGGCAGCATTCCCTCCATCTATGTCTCTGATTATAAAACAGCAGGAGAGATCATTAGGGTAGCATACACGTTCTGCTTTGGGGCATATGTCAGGTTCAATACTGTGAACAGATTTAAGTTTTGCCAAGGATGCCAAGTACTTCTTCCTGTGACTTTTCCAACAATGAGGTGCTGGGCTTGTGCTGCTGGCTGTTTTGCAGAAAACTGTGGTGGTGAGTGACACAGATGGTGCGGAGAGTCTGACATTGCATATTATTTACCAATCAGAAAATGACTCAGTTATTTTATGCACACAATTATAAAGGGCCACCTGTACCAGTGTATGCTGCCTGCTTATGGGCAACAGCAGGAACAGGGCATGTGTCCATGTAAAAGATAAACAGTTTCATTCTTTGCTATGTTTTTTATAGTTTTGACACAAGCTTTATTCATATTCAGCTTGTGAAAATTTAATAACATTTCTCCTCTCATTAGGACTGTGCCTAATGCCATTTTTATAGATAGATTTCTGGATAAGGTATCATTTTTGGATTCCATTTTCTGGATGCAGGTCTCGAAATATCGTAATGCTACATTGTAAGGTGATGTCCTTGCCTAGCCCCTGAAGCATGGCAATCTAAGAAAGTTCCAGTGCATTAATCAGACATTTCTTGGGCATACTTTAGATATTTAGAAAATGTTCTAATTATTTGAATATGTAATGAGTACATTAAATCATGTCACGTTAAAAATAAGGAAACCAGCCTTTCCTGAACACCTGTGGTTCATTTTATAGTTACTGACTTCTGTCATCCTCTCAATATGTGATTCTAAATCCTATTCTGTTTTCACAAAGGCTGATTGTATCTTATTATCAGTTTTCATTAGGCTACTGGATTCATTTTTATTTTTCCAAAATAAAAATATCTTTAAGTCATTGTTGTATCTGCCCATTGCAAAAAAATTAACTATATTTATGTAAAAAACTGATGATCCCCTTCAGATATTACCTGTATTCCCTGCCACTAACAACTCTCCCAATCTTTAAGAAATAGCTACATTTAAGGCTGAAAAAAATACATATTCCAAACTTCGAAAAGTGTATCTATATATGAACATACATATATATTTTTATAAACGGGATTATAAGATACATGCTAGTTCAAAAATGACTTACTAAATAATATTAATATATTTTGAGTTTACAGATCTGGATCTAGCCCATCTCTTCTTCTAATTTGTAATAATGTGTAGTATTCAATGTTACAGATAGAGGATACTGCATTTTATTTAACCAAGTCTTGTTGATGATCTTATGGATTATTTAAAATGTATTGTTACTTTTCACAATACTCAATGAGCATCTCTCTATATATTATTATATCATTTTCTACAAATCCGTGGAAGAAAAATTAATTTGTCAACATATTTATTTAAAATTTTAATATAAAAGTTCAGATTGTTTTGGGAATTCTTTTACCCTTTTATTGGTATATTGGGTGTATCTGAAAAAATTGTTTGTTTTAATCTTTGATAATCCTATATATAAAAGGGGTTGTATCACTGTTTTCTGCATATACATTTTTATAACCAATAAGGTGGGGCACTTTTTCATATTTTCATTGACCATTTGTATCCATCTTAGTGAATTACTTTCTCAAATCCTTTGGCCATTTGAAATTTGGCAGCTTATTAGTTTGAAAGAACTTTTTATCCAATAGGATTATTATTGCCTTGTATATTGCTATACGTGTGTGTGTGTGCGTGTTTGTGTGTGTGTGTGTGTGTATACACTACAGGTAGCCATTAATATTATGAATACATCCCTAATTTGTCATTTTCTTTTTAGTACTTTTTTTTAATTTGAAAAGTAAATTATAAACAGTTTTTAAGTTGTATAAAATAGAAAATAAGCTCTTAAAAAAACAGCATAAAATCTTTTGAGCCATATTCTCTTTTATTCCCACATCCTAGTGGTAGCTATTATTTATTATTCCTATATATTCTTTTTAAAATAGCATTATTGAGGTATAACTAAACTGCAGATATTTAAATATGAATATATAATAAACTGCAAAGATTTAAAGTGTATAATCATCACTACTTTTGGAGTAGTGAATTTATGCATCACCCCCAAAGTACGGTGGTGCCTCTTTGTAATCATTTCCCATGGCTTCCCCTCAGTACCTCCCCTCTCCCTGGCTGACTATCAGTCTGCTTTCTATCACTGTTGCTTAGTTTGCATTTTCTAGAATTATGGTTAAATACAGTCACATAATGTATACTCTATTTTTGTCTGTCTTCTTAGCACAATCATTTTGACATTCAGCAAGATTGTTACTTGTATCGTCACTAATTACTGTTTCTTGTTGAGTAGTATTCCATTGCATGGATGTACCACAATTTTTTTTATCCATTCTCTTGCTGTTAGACATTTCAATTGTTTCCAGTTTTTGGATATTAAAAATAACATTGATAGAAACAAAACAAGATAAAATTTGAGCTTTTTTTTATAATATTCTCTGTAGGATAAAAATGTCTCCCATTTCTGATATTAGTAATTCATGTTTTCTCTTTCTTTTCCGAATTAGAGGATTGTGAATTTCATTAATGTTCTGAAAGAATCAGCTTTTGGTTTCATGGATTTTCTCTACTTTTTTTTTTTTTTTTTTGTATAATCGATTCTCATGTGAAACTTTATTTATTTATTTTTTTTTTTGGTGAAAGCTGAAGGTATTGCTTTGGGTTTTCTTTTTAAATACAAGTTTTAATGCTATAAATTCCTCCTAACTACTACTTTAATGACATCTGAAAATTCATATATGTTATGTTTTCATTTTTATTTAGCTCAAAATACTTTCTGATTTTCTTTTTGATTTATTCATTGATGCATGGACTATGTAGAAATGTTGTTTAATTTCCAAATATTTGAGAATATTCCAGAGATGTGATTTTGATTTCTTATTTCATTCAATTGTGTTAAGATAATATCACTTATATTATTCTAATTGCATTAAATTTATTTTTGGCCCACATATTGTTTATATTGGTAAATGTTCTGTGTGCATTTGAAAAGAATTCTGCTCTTGCAGGGTTGAGTTTTCTATAAGTGTCAGTTAGACCAAGTTGATTGACAGTGTTTTTTCTACTGTATCCTTGGTGATTTTCTGTCTCAATCTACCAGTTATTGAGAGTGGTTTTAAAATCTCTGACTGTGATTATTAATTTGTCTTTTTCTCTTTGAAGTTTTATCAGTTTTTTCTTCATATACTTTGAAGCTTTGTCACTGGATATATAAATATTTAGGATTGCTATGTACTTTTGATAAATTGATCCAGTATTTTGAAATTTCTTTCTTTATCCTTGGTAATATTCTTAGTCAAACTCTTATTTGGTACCAGTATAACCACTGTATACTCATTCTTTCATTCTTCTAATCTGTTTGTGTCTTTATATTTAAAATGCATTACTTGGAAGAAGCATATAGTTGAGTTTCACTTTTTTTTGCAATCTAACAATGTCTGCCTCTAAATTGGAATGATTAGCCCATTTACATTGAATGTAATTTTGACATGGTTAGTTTTAAGTGTATAATTTTGATGTTTGTTTTCTATTTGTTCTATTTCTTTTTGCTTTTCTCTTTTTCTGACTTCTTTTGGATTTTAAAAAGTTATTCCACTTTATCTCCTTTATTAATTTATTAGCTGTAACTTTTTATTTTCTTATTCCAGTGGTTATTATTTGCTTTGTAATGTTTATCTTTAACTTCTCATAGTATCTCTTCAAGTTAAATACACTACTTAATGTGTGGCATAAGAACCTTACAAGAGAGTGTTTCTATATATTCCTTCTCAACCCCTGTTACAGTGTTGTAAAACATTTTGATTCCATCTATGTTATAATCTCCACATTACATTATATTTTGTTTACAGACAATTGCCATTTAAAAATATTTAAGTAATGAGAAAAATGTATATGTTTATTAACACACTTATCATTTTATAATTATTCATTCCTTTGTGTAGATTTCTGTTTTCATCTGGGATCATTTTTACTTCTGTCTTAAGGATTCCCTTTAACATCCTTCCAGCTTTGGTGCATCTAAAATTGTCTTTATTTAGACTTTGTTCTTGAAAGATACTTTTTCTAAATATAGAATTCTAGACTGACAGTTTTTTTTCTTGGAAATTTAAAGTTGTTGCTTCAATGTCTTCTTGTTTACATCACTTCCAAAGAGAAATCTACTATCATTGTTATCTTTGTTCCTATGTGTATAATACATTTTTTTGTTTTGATTATTTCAAGACTTTCCCTTTATCGTTGGTTTTGAGCAATTTGACTGTAGTGTTCCTTATTGTGCTTTGATTTGTTTCTTGTACTTGGGGTTTGTTGAGCTTCTTGAGACTTTTTGTTTATAGTTTCCATCAAATTTGGAAAAAGTATTTGTTCATTATTTCTTTAAATACTTTTTTCTATTCCCCTCTGTCCTCTCTACTAGAAGTTACAATTATACATTGCATTTATGCTAAGATGCTTGAAATTGTCCCACAGGAGACTGATGCAATTTTTTAAAATTCTATTTTCTTTGTGTTTGTAAATTTTCTATTACCATGTCTTCAAGTTATTTAATGTTATGAAATTGTTCATAGTGTTATTCTTATATAGTGTATTTTTCACATCAGATTTTGTAGTTTTCATCTCTAAAAATCTGACATAATTCCTATTTATCTTGTTTATGTTTAGAACATAAAATATTATTACAATAACTTATAGTTTTTCTGTCTCCTAATTCTTGCATGTGAGACAGTTCTGGCATAATTTCAATTAATTGGTATGAGTTGTGTTTCCATGCTTTCTTGCATGTCTGGTAATATTTGATTAGATGTTGGATGTTGTAAATTTTATTTTGTTAGGTGCTGGAGATTTTTGTATTCTTGTACATCCATATAGCTTTAGGAGCGTTCTAGCATACAGTTAAGTTTCTAGGAAAGAGTTTGATCCTTTCAAGTCTTGCTTCTGTGTTTTTTGGAGCAGTTCTAGATTGGTGCACAGTCTAGGGCTAATTATTCTCCACCTACAAGACTATGGTTGGTGTGCACCCATGCATTATGAATTATTTCAGTCTGGATGATAGTGGAAACAAACACTACTCCCAGTCTTATGTAATCTCTGGTCTTTATTCTTTCTAATGCTTTTAGGTTGTTATATCTCTAACTTTGAATAGTTTCTCAACATGCATATAGTGATCAATACTCTGCTGAATAGGCACAAATGACTGGAGATTTCTGGGGTCCTCTCTCTGTACAGGCCTCTTCTATCCTGTAGTCCATCCTGCAAACTGTAGTTGCCTCAGTCTCCCTGGTGGGTATGGATCATTGTTACAAAAGACAAAGTCCCAAATTCTATAATCTGGAATGTTGACATTTTAAAACATTAAAATCTTTAAAATCTCAATCACTAAGGTTTAAAATCGCTAATGTATAATATCTCTAACATATAAAATCCCAAATATCACTATCTCAGGATAGGTGCATCAGGTTAGGTGAAAACAGTCTTGCTCTACTAGATTAAGAAATATGTATATGTAGAAACTTAGTAAAGCATTAGTATTGGTGTGTCCATGGGGGTGTTTTCAGAGAAGATTAGTGTGTGAGTCTAAGTGAATTTTGTGGGGGAAGATCTGCCCTCAGTGTTGGCAGGCACCATCTAATTGGCTGGGAGCCTGGAGAGAATAAATACAGAAGGCGAATCGGTCTCTATTTGAGGGCTAGGATAGACTTTTCTTCTGCTGCCTTGGACATCAGAAATCTAACTCCATGAAACTGCATTATCACAACACTGACTTTTTGTGTAGGCATCAAGCATGTATACTCTCAATCAATGACACTTCTTCAATAAATGAAGAGGTGTCCTCTTTGTACATCTACATCTATGAAGGATAAAATTTCTTGAAATCTAGGCTCTTTGGGCAGCTGCATATGCAGTGGTAGACCCATTGGGTATTTATTGTTAAGAAATGGAATCTCTATTTTCCAAGCTGGCATGCAGTGGCTTGATTATATTCACTGTAGTCTTTAACTTTTGGACTCAAGTGATCCTCCCACCTCAGCCTCCTTGGTTGTTGGGACTTAGGCACATGTCACCATGTCTGGCTGTTTTTTTTTTTTTTTTTTTTAAGTTTTCTTTTTTAGATGGGGTCTTACCCATTTCAGTTTTTGATTGATCTTGTCAAGACTTAGATTGTTCATCATGATAATTCAGATGATCACTGTTATAAAGCTGGGTGTACACAATTACCAACCAAAATGATATGCATATATATATATATTTTTTTTGACCTATTTCTTTATAAACATGGTTTGTTATCTCATAACTGTTATACCCAAGTGACTGTCATTAGTATACCTGAGTGTTTATGCTTGCAAAAATATGTGTGTTATTATTTGCCTATGTTATTGTGTAAAGTAGCCTATGAAATGTTTTGTCATGGTTTTTTCTCTCAAATAAATCCCCTCTTAAAAATGTAAATAAATATCTTTAAAATAATTTCAAAATTTTTATGATTATATTTTTGGCATTTTGATCATTTGGGACTGTGATTTTCAGAATTTGGGCCTTTAGCAATTTTAATCTTTCAGAGTTTTAACATTGTGGTGTTTAGGATTGTGTCTTTTGGGATTATCATTGACTCCCCTTCCTGAATACATAGTTTCATTTTCTCAGCTCCAGAAACTTGCCTGGCTCTACCTGCCTTCCCTCTTCCTTCATCGTAGCCTAGAATCTCTCTTAAGGCAGGAAGCTAAGGCAGTCTTAGGGTTGGTTGTTTCCTGTTTCTCAGGGATCACTGTCCATTACTTGATATCCATTGTCATGAAATCTGTTGTTCACTTATTTCTGACATTTTTTTTTTTGAGGGAGAAGCATATATCCAGTCCCCATTTTTTCAATGAAGCCAGAAGTGAAATTCACACAATTTACCTTTACAAAGTAAAATTAGGTTATATCAGACTCCTCTTAAGAGTCTATAGTAGACCATTTCCTCTTTAACATAATCTAAATTCCTTAATATCCACAGAGCATGGTATAGTTTAGTTCCTGCTTGCTTTCTGGACTCATATATTATTTGTTCAGGAAATATGCACATGAAATAAAGGTAAATCCTCTTGTTTTCCTCTATTTTTTTTAAACTAGAAATACAAATTTGTAAATATTTTTCTGCAGTTTGCCTTTTTAATTTGCTAATATAACCTATAAATATTTATGTCTCAATATACAGAAATCTATTTCTTTTTAATTGCTACATTTTGTTTCATGGAAGAAAACATAACTAGTTGGATTATAAATTATAATTTAAATTATAAATTATGATGTAACTCTTTAATTCACATGAAATCATATGATTTTTTCCTGATCTAAGAATATATTTTACTTGAAACTTGTAGCTTATGCAAATAGAGGCTTTGCAAAGTTTCTGTTCTTCTCATCTCCTGAACATTGTATTAACTGCTGGGGCTCATGTGAAAAATGATTTTTGTTTTGTTTCATTTTTGTTTTGTAATTTCAAAGTCCTGTGTAAGATAAAAATCTGGCTTTAAAATTTACATTTCTAGCTTTAAATTTCTGTGTCAACAAAAATTATGCCTTCTTAGAAACTAAGTCCATCCAAGAGACTTTCCCTTTTGGAAATTTCTCCACAAGAGTTAAGGATGCCAATGTTTGTGCTAGCACCTCTGTTGTCATATGTACTACATATGGATGCACAGAGATTTACAGAAACAATGATTGGGCTGATTTGTGAATAGCTGAAGCAACTACTTGATGCAAAACTGAACTATAGGCCTTAAATATGTATTTATTCTTAAAATTATATAAAAATAAATTATATGTATATTTCATATCTATCTGCCTACCTTTACTTTCTCTAAATTGGCAATTTCACTTTTTCAGCAATTACTTTCTGAGAAATTCGAAGCTAATATTTTAGTAAATAAAATTGCTGACAACTCTTTTAGATTTAGAATATACGTTCTCCCTTGAGCCAGAATTACAGAAAAAAAGGACATTGCTCACTCACATGCTTACTTTTGTTTCCTTAGCTGTTGAGAGAATATTTAGCTCATGGTAAGTCTACAGCATTACTTGTTAAAAGAATAAATATGTAAGTATAATTCAGAGTTTCAATATGAAAAATTTACTAATAAAATTAAGAATATGTGAAAAATGACATTCTTTAATTAGCTTATCAAAATTTTAGATTTTTCTATAAATGATAACCATATCAACACAATACATTTACTGGAATATAGACCTTGGCATAAAAATGTAAGCTTTATAAAGACAGAAATATTTTGTTTTGTTCATCACTATATCTATAGTGCTCATAATAGTAAATAATACAAAGAAGGAACTCAATACATAAATGAAATCAATAATTTTAAACAATTGTTATTTAAAGAAAAACATAAAATATTTTATTTAACTACTTCAGCTTAAAAATTCAGTCAAAATATGTAATTAGGATTTTCATATTGGCATATATACAGTAAAATATTTTGAATAAAGAGACTTGATGAAATTTTGTATTGCTCCTTAATAGCACTTGCTTCTTGTATTATAATGGTTGTAAATTCTAGAGGCATGAATAATTTATTTACAATATTGACAATTACTGATGTGGCATGTGAATACTTGCATTGCCTTCTTCTACTTTTTTTTTAAATTGGCATGGTTTTTTGTATGTTTAACCCACCTATAACATTGCACATGGCTTAGTATTGACTACAGCCAATGAGAAACGCCACATTCTGGCCAAAGTAATTTTTATTTTGCAAAATGGCCTTATAACCCACATGGAGCAATGAGAAGCAAGTAATTTAGAGACTCTGAGAAAGGGAAAACTTCCCTTTTTTTTTTCTTTAAAGAGTTTAATAGAAGGTATCTTTTTTTTCTTTCATAGGAATTTTTTTCATAAGAATAGGATTGTGTGGCATGAAGATATGCAGTATGGCATTATCATAACCATTATGATTCAAATCAGGGGAGTTCCTAGAGTTTTAGGGATCTTACAGAGCCTGAGGAAAAGGTAGACCCATGAAAACAAGATGAGGGATCAGAGAGAACTTGTTCTATGGTAACGTTGTTGGGCCGTGAGGCCACACTTAGAGGCTTGTGCTTCCTCTAAAATTTCACATGTTTAAGTCTATAAAAATTCAGATCAAGTTTGGTTTTCTCTCTTTGTAACACAAAAAGTACAAATGATATAGGAGAAAAAAACTGCTTTCTCTTCCTTCACCAAATGGAGTATTTTACAATGTGTGTAAAAATAGAATGCACACATATAAACAAAGAATTCAGAGGTAATTCTTTAGATTTTGTTTCTGTTTGAGTCTATCTATAGGAATCCATAATTGTTAATATAAATAATTCAGTGTTGAACTATTTGTTTTGTAGAATGTAAAAACTGTAACTATGATTTTGCCAGTTTATTTAGGGTGCTGACTTTACAGACTATAGTGAGACACGTATTATACTTAATTTTGTCACAAGATCCTTGGGGTGTCACTTAGCCAGCTGGAAACCCCTGTGGCCAGTAGCACCCTCTGCCTCAGTATTGCTTACGCCCACTGGGCTCATTCTGCCCACTCTGCCCAGCAGGGTGCACTTGGCTCACACCCCAGGCCCAGATCTCTGGCTTGCCAAGGGCGAGCCAGGTGTGGAGTGGTGATGGGTGTGTGGGCGAGCAAGCTCAGAGTCTGGCCACTGCGCACAGCCAGGCATGCCAGCTGCTGTGGTAAGATGGGCAGCTCCAGGCACCAGCACAGGTGCCGGCTCCATGAGTAGCTGTAACTTCCGCTGAGGGCACCTGCGTCCAGATGAGGGGCACGAAGTGTTACCCAGTAGCTTGGAGATGCCAGGAACCACAGAGCCTCAAAGGAGGGCCACAGCCCTGGCTCAGGGAGCCCCCAGGTCTGGGCTCCCCAAAGGGCCACAGCACATCTCTCCTTCCTGTCTTCTGCAATGTGGCGAGAGCTGGCAGAGGCATGTTTCAGTCCTGTTTGTGTTACAGCTCTTTCAGTCCAACCATTCAGCAGGTCCCAAGTTCTTGTCCTATCTCTAGGAAGAATGAAGTACACAGACAATTAGAGGGTGAGCAAGGTGGAGAGGAGCTTCATTGAGTGACAGACACCCAAAGTGGGTAGCTCCTTTCCCCAGACAGTTCGTCCCGACGGGTATCCAGCTCTCAGCAGAAAGGAAACACACACTTTAAGTAGCTTCTTTCCACAGGCAGGTCATCCCAACAAGTTGGGGAGATCCGAAGTAGGTAGTTCCTTTGCACAGCTGGTAGTCCCCGCATCTGTCTGAGTCTCGCTAGCGCAGGGTTTTTACGGGCTCAGAAGGGAGGAAGTGCGTGCTGATTAGTCCATGGGCGGCAAATTACTCAACATCACTATTGTTTTGTCTTTTGAAAATGTCATATAAATTATTTTCTTTCTTCTGCCTGATTTGGGTTTACTTTCCTCTTTTTCTACTTTCTTGAAGTGGAAGCTTAACGTAATTAATTTTAGACATTTCTTCTTTTCTAATATAAGCATTTCATCATATATTTTCTTATAAGTTCTGTGTTTAGCTACATCCTACAAATCCTGATGTGTTGCATTTTCAGGATTTTTTGTTTCAAAATATTTTCTAATTTCCTTTGAGACTTCCTCTAATCAATGGGTTATTTAGAAGTGTGGTTAAAAACTTTCCAAATATTTTTCATCTTCTGTTGTTGATTTTAAGTTTAATGCCATTATGGTTAAAAACATACTTTGTATAATATCAGTTCTTTTAAATTTGTTAAAGTTTGCTTTATAACCCAGGTTAGGTGGATTATAGTAAATGCACATGTGCACTGAAAAATAATGTGTATCTTCACTGCATGAAGCTAGACCTGGTGGGCTTCTAGTACTTTGTGCCAGTACTCACTTCTGACATTTTTGCTGCCTGAGTCCAAACTGGAAAACACTGAAGGGGGAAAAAAAAAGGTGAATCCCCTATGAGTTTGTCAGTATCATTCCAATTCTAGTACAGTGCAATTATGTGCTATTACTTACTTTTCAGAATTCTCCAATGGCTGCTTATGCATTCTTTCCAGATTTCATTGCTACATTCTAATGGTAGAGAATAAAGAGGGTGTGCTTATTCCACCTTACCCCGTAAGATATCAGAATCATCTAAAAAAAGAATTATTCAGCCAAATCGTTATTGTTAGTTTCACTGCTTTAAAAATTACACATGATTTAGTTTAAGCAAAATCCTATGCTTGTGGAACGAAATCTTTTATTTATTCATCGACAAATGTTTTTTGAATGCCTGATGTGTACTGGCACTGTTCCAGGCATTGAAGATATTATATCAATGAATGAATGAATGAAAACCAAAAAAATTATTGCCACATTGATTTTATATTCTAGTTAGAGGAGAGTATGAAACTAAAAATACATAATGTGTCAGATGATTAGCGGTAGGTCGAATAAAGTAAAATAAGGAGGAGGCAGGTGATTTAAAGTGCTGCAAGAAGATATTGGAATTTTCAAAAAAAATGTGAGGAGGGTCATCACCAGTTAGGAGATATTTGAAGATATAAATAATACAGTGATTGGTATTAGAATGTGCACATTATAATCACAATTTTTGATGACTAAATTTGAAAGATGACATTGAGGAGAATATATATATTATAAGTAATTATCTCTCCCATGGAAAGTTTTATGCATCTGAATCATGGATGCTTTATCTTTTATATAGTTAAATTATTTCTGAGTAAATACATAAATTGTAAAGATTTTAGTAAATAAGTCATTAAATAATTAAAGTTAGGTGTCAAAAAAATTGATTTTTAAATTTAAATCAGGCAAAAGTCACCTTGATTATGTGTAAAACTAAACAGTGTTGGCTACAATTTTTTTTTTTTTTAAACACAGGCTGGTCCCTATTGGACTATTAAACTAATGTGATTTAACATAAAAAGGCATTACTTTTTGCTCTCTAACTGAATTAAATAGTTTCATTCAAGAAATATTGAGATTGGTTTATCCATATGAATTACCATAGGGAAAAAATTATAAAATTAAATTTGTGGTAGAGTTTAAAATAACCTCTCTATTTTTGAATGCTGAAGAGCCCTTCGAATGTCAGTACTAAATGTTAGCCCCAAAGAGTCTTTAAATGCTTTAATATCTTACCTCACTTATTGTCAAAGTGGACCAAACAATATGGACAGTGCTAGGGCAAAGTTAGTTGCCACTAACTTAGGTAAAATGTCATGTCCAGATTGTCCGACCTGCCCGGACCCTCGGAGCTAAGACCCCAGGAATTAAGCCAATTGAGCCGAATGGACAGAATGTTCAGGCTTTATTGGAAAATCCCCGGGCGGACTGGACCCAGCAAGGAGGAGAGTCAGCAGTCACGCGCCGGTTTCCTTTGTTCCGCGATTTTTATAGGGGAAGAGTTGATGTGGCAGGTGGCAATTGGTCAGTTTGACCATCAGGTGGGAAGTCAGTGAAGGGCTGGTGAGGCGGTCGGTGATTGGTTGACCATCAGGCGGGAAGTCAGTGAAGGGCTGATGAGGCGGTCGGTGATTGGTTAGGTCGGTTGCTGGGCAGAAGGTAACTGGAGCTGGAGATGAGTCAGCCGGGGTTGTTTGTGCTGAGGCCAGGACGCCAGGCGGGGTGAGATAAGGGACTTTCTATGCAAAGGAAGAAGGGCTTTTGACATGGGGAAGCTAGATACTTTCTATGTGGCCGGGGCCTGGGTGGGAGCAAGAGGGGATCCAAGTGTCCTCCACCAGACATTCCCAACTCCTTAAAGAGGAAAAGGGGCGATGGCTTTCTTTCTGGCTGCTTCCTGCTGATTTTGGGCGACGAGGGGAAGGAGATAAGGAGTTAGGCTGGCCGGAGGAGGCTTTACTTGGTTTGGTAATTTGTATTGAGTGGCTGGAGGAGCATTTGGTTGAGGGTGGCTCGGGTTAGCTCTTGGAAGCGTCGCTGTAGGAACTGTAGGAAACAGAGAGTTATGAGTAAGATAAGGCAGACAACAAGTAGGGGTCCAAGGAAGGGAAGATTATATGGGAGAAGACCGTTCCACCCTCCCTAAAGTGGGTTGTTGGCTAGGGCCTTTCGTCTCTTTGCTAGATCGTCTTGCAGGGCCTTTATCTTTTCATTGACAATTCCAGATTGGTTGGCGAAATAGCAGCACTTTTCTCCGAGGGCCAGGCATATGCCTCCCTTTTCAGCGGTTAGGAGATTTAGCCCGCGGCGGTTCTGAAGGACGACTTCTGCAAGAGAGTCTATTCGATTTTGAATTATTTGTATGGTTCCTGAAAGCACACTAACATCATGGATAAGTTGTTGGGAAGTGTTAGAGACGGGGGTCTTCCCATGTGAAAGCGAACAGGAAATAGGAATCAGGATGTAAGGGGATGGTAAAGAAAGCATCCTTTAGGTCTAATACTGTGAAGTGGGTGGTTGCAGGTGGGATATGTGAGAGAATAGTGTATGGGTTCGGGACCACCGGGTGTACGGGTATGACAACTGTGTTGATAAGGCGGAGGTCTTGGACTAGCCTATACTGACCGGAGAGCTTTTTAACTGGCAGGATGGGAGTATTACAAGGGGAATTGATAGGAATTAGTAGACCCTGTTTTTTTAATGTTTTTATGATGGGGCGAAGGCCCCACCGGTGGGTTTTGGAGATGGGAAATTGGGGGCGAGCAGGGAAAGAGGAAGGGTCCTTTAAGCGAATGCGAACGGGCTGATGATGGGAAGCTACAGTAGGAGTGCTGGTGTCCCATACTTGTGGACAAAAGTGAGGAAGGAGTTGGACGGCCTGGTGGGGGGCCGGCAGGTTGGTAACAAGGGAAAGAAGGAAGGCACTGGCATTAGTATGTGGGAAGATGACAGTTGCCTGCAGTTTGGCCAGAATGTCCCGTCCCAAAAGGGGCATGGGGCATGAGGGGATGACCAGGAAGGAGTGGGTAAAAATGGAGGAGTTAAAAGAGCATGTGAGTGGAGGGGTTTGGCGCGGTGTGGATGGGGATTCGTTAATTCCCATAACAGAGACCTGGGAAGGGAGGGAAGCACAGAGTAGGTAGCCCCCGTGTTAAGTAAGAAGGAGACACTTTTACCCGCTACCTTGAGCATAACCCTGGGTTCGGCAAGGGTAACCGGGGTTGAGGAGCCAGGGCCCTGCTAATCGTCTACCAGCCCCAGAATTTCTGGGAACGGAGGGTTCTGGGCGCCTGGTTCCTGGGCGGCACGAACAGGTTCCAGGCCTCCAGTGGCAGCCCCTTGTTGTCCAGTATGCCAGTCTGGAGAGACCGGGACCCTGGACGAACTGGGGCAGTCAGACTTCCAGTGTCCCATAAGCTGACAGATGGGGCAGGGCTTGGTGGGTGGACGAGGCTGGGGACAGGCCTTGGACCAGTGT
>CAUYLG010004577.1:0-33319 GCA_963573385.1 Cacajao melanocephalus
ATATTGGTTGGCTGCTTGTTTGTTATTTTCATCTCTTATTCCTTCCTGTCTCCATTGTTAAGTACAATTATTGGCATAAAAGAGGTTTTTAATACCCATTTTTAGACTGCATTCTAGCCTGGGCAATAGAACAAGAATCCCGTTCTCCCTCCCTCTTTCTCTTCCTCTTTCATTCTCTCTTACATTCTTTTTTTTCTTTCTTGCACTCTCACTTTCTTTCCTCTCTTTTTCTTTCTTTCAAAAAAAAAAAAGAAAATTAAGATAGATGACAGTAGATTTACTCTAACATATTTTATACTACAAACATTATTTGTAAAATTCTGCACTAGTCTCCAGCTAAATTTTCTCCAGTCTTCCTTATCTAGTGTTAATTCTAAGAAGCCATTTTTCAACAAATATTTATAAGCACCTACAATGAGCTCTGTATTATTCTAAGTATAAGGAGCAGGGAAGAGGTTAATACATTCATCTAATTACAGTACAATGTGGTAAGTGCTAAGCAGCAGTATAAATGCAATTCCATGAATGAATGGAGAAGTTATACATTTACATAGTACTGCATATTTTTAAAACTGCTTTCATACAGACTAGTGTTTTCCTCAAGGTCATATCTCCTTCCCTACATGGTAGGTAGGAAAAATATTATGACCAAACATTATCAAGTTGCAAGATTTGCCCCAGTTCTCACAGCGTATTAGTAAGAGAAGTAAAGCTAGAGTCCAAACCACAAAGATCTAGACCAGGACTTGAGTCCCTACTTTCACAACTCATTCCTTTTCCAGGCAGACTACCTTCCCATTATAGCCAATGTCATTCAATAAATCTGTACATTAAGATATTCTGAAATCTCACAATCCCACTCATGAAGGAGACCCTTGAAGATTTACATCTCACTCCAAAGTTCCACATGTAATTATTCCACCAGGTCAACGAGTGAAAATGGTCCATAAACTGTGAATTCTATCTTTAGGGGTTCCATTTATCTATTGCTTTAGAACAAATTATTCTAAAACCCCATCATTTAAAACAACCATCATTTTATATATGTTTATGACTTTGTTTGCCAGGAATTTGGACTAGGCTCAGCTGATGAGTCCACATCGTTCCACACAATGCCGATGGTGATCACTCTGCTGTATGCAGCTCGCAGTTGGCCAATGGCCTCAATCACATGTCTGACACCTTGTAGGGAAGACAGATTGTTGTAAAGTTGGACTTAGCCAGAACTATCAACCAGAGCACTTCTATGTGACCCTTCTAGTATGGGAGCCTGAGAATAGTAGGACTTCTTAACTGGAGTCTCAGGGCTGAAGAGTGATAAAGCAGAAGCTGCATGGTCTTTTGACCTAGCCTCAGTGATGTAGCCTCATGGTATCACTTCATCATACTTTTTTGGCCAAAGCAGTCATAAATCTGCCCAGATTTAAGGAGAGAAGACATAGAGCTCTATCTCTCCATGAGAAGAGTGTCAAAGAATTCACAGCCACGTTATGTGTTTCTTATATTAATTTATAATTCCTCTTCTTGACCAACAGTGGTCAAGACAGTTGCCTCTGTTTCAGTCCCATCCATTTTCTCTTCTTCTGTCACCCAAGTTTACTAGCCCTCTTCTGCCTCTTCTGCACATCCTGCATGTTTTTATCTCCTGCAGTGCCACGCTGGATGTTTACTTCCTGTTTCAGGACCTACATTACACAAGGTTCTCAGTCTTTGTCTATGGCTGCATGAGGTATACACTAAGGTATTGAGTCTTTATTAATTTTGTTTAAAGATGCCATTGTTGATTTTAATGGCCACTCTCTCCATTGGCACTGCTTTTGCACTGTTCAGTTCCTGAGGCATTCTGCAGCTTCCTTATGTACATATCAGCTTTGCCAGCTTAAAATTGAGCTCTCAGAGTAGGGTCTTTACTTGTCCTAATAGAATGTCTTTTGCTCCCAACAATACACTTGAGACTAACTTGCAAAATTGGTAAGAATACAAGCTCTGGAGTCAGAAAGATCTGGGTTTTTAATTACAGCTCCACCATTTACTATGAGATCTTGTCCAAGCTACTTAATGTCTAAACTTTAGTGTTCTCATCTGTAAAATAGAGACAAAGATATGCACTTCATAGAGTTGTTGAAAGGATAAAGAGTATTGCATAGATGAAGCCATTATCACATTGCCTGGTACTTGGTAAATACCTACTAAGTGGTAACTATAGTAATAGTAGCACTACCGGTAGTAGCAATGGTGATTAACAATATCTGACCAATAAAGAACTACAATGGTTTAAAGTACTGATAAAGATGGAAATGGACTTTTACAGCTCCAATCTTCTCTCTATAGATACTTAAACTGAACTTCAGAAAAATGTAGGTATGCATACAGGTATACGTATACCTGCATATGTCAAATCAAAATACTTTTATTTTATCTAATAATATAATTTTATTTTATACACAGATGTCAAGTTAAAATATTTATGTTTCCCCTTTTCACCAGATATATTTTATTTATATTTCCTAAATGTCCATGTAGGTGTTTTCTGTCAGTCATTCATACCAGCATTTCAAGTAATTTTACCAGCATTTTACCAGTCATTCATACCAACATTTCAACCAATTTTTACTAAGAGAATCTACCTGTCTTAGAAAAACATTCAGATGCAATTGTTAGGTTAAGCTGCTCCTAAAGAATACAGCATGATGAAAATGTCTCTAGAGCATCATAAAGAAACACTTCAATATTTAAGATGGCTGGATTGACTCCAAGGACTGAGAGACAGTCTGTCTATCACCAGCTCAGCCTCAGAAATACAGTTCTTGGCTGCAGTTCGCAGTTCAATGTATGTGATCAGTGCAAATACAGGGTGAATAAATCTTAAAGATACTGAACTAAGTTATTTCTCAACACAAGAACACAAGGGACAAGACAATCTTGATTAGTCGATGCCTGAGCTAGTATTTCATCTTGGGCTAGCTGATGTGAAGGTTAATGTTATTGACTCCCTCTTTGAATCTTCTTTGGAGAAAAGCAATATTCTGCTTTGAATTGGTTATTATCACAACACACTCCCCATATTTAAGATCTGTCAATATTCCTTCACCTGGGAGATTCTTAAGGTCTAAGGTTTTACTGGTCATGACATGAAGTAATCTACATCACAATTCACATGCAATTCACTTCACTTACACAGTTCAACCTTCCTGAACAAGTCAGAATCTTCCCAAAAAGGACTATATTTACCTGTCATTCATCCACAGCTGTGCAGAGGAAATAGAGTAGAGAATTGAGTTAAGGGCATTTTAGAAGCTCTGAAAATTTGTTTCTCAAATAACCAGTGAAGGATTGGTGTAAATATCAAAAGTTCCTAGGTTTGATGCAAGTACGGTATATTAATTCTCTAGGGCTGCCATAAAAAAATACCTCAAGCTGAATGACTTAAACAAGAGATTATTGTCTCAGTTCTGGCAGCTAGAAGTCCAAAGTTAAAAGGTTGGCAGAGTTGGTTCCTTCTAAGGATTATGAAGGAGAATTTATTCCATGCCTCTCTCCTAGCTTCTGGTGGCTCCAGGCATTCCTCGGCTTGTGGCAGTACAACTCCAATCTCTGTCTCCATTTCCATGTAGCTTTGCTTTCCGTGTGTGTTTATGCCACCTTCCTTCCATGCACGTCTGTTTCTGTGTCCAAAGTTTATTTTTGTGTAACCTTAATATAAGCTTACTACTCCATTAGAGTAGGCCCATCCTAATGAGCTCATTTTCACTGTTATCTCTGTAAATATGCTATTTTCAGATTCTTTAAGGTCATGTTCTGAGATGTGGGGGTGGGGGTAGGGCTTCAACATATCTTTTTCTTTACAGACATACAGGACTAAGGAAATGACACAGTCATCTTCCAGCAACGTAGGCCCAGGAAAAAATACCAAAGTAATACAAAATATTCAACTCTATCCTTCCAAAATTATCTTTTCATTGTTTAATCTCCTTTTCTGAAAGCTACCATTAACATAATTTTAGTTTCAATAACTGTGATTCAAACTTTTTTTTCCCCAGATCTATTCTGGGAAATCTAGCTCCCAAGTAGCTTCTTCTGTTAAGTATGAGATTCCCTTAAGTTTTCTATGTCTCTTACTTCTTTAGCAAGAGGGTTTGGTATAAATTGCAGCCAACTCCTCTGCATTTTGTTTTGTGGAGAGACATAGATGTACATGGTAATTATCAATGAACATGAGTTAGTTGTAAATTGATGAAAAGCCTTCCAAACCTTAGAAAACTGACCTCATCTTTCTCAGAAGAATGTTTTTCCTCTCTGCCTCTTTCCTTCAGCTTCTTAGAGCCAACACCATTCAGGAAGGGTTTAAATAAGAACCTGCAGTACTTATGATGTTCCTAGGCTACAAATATTGCCTGTGCCAAGGATTAGATTCCTTGAAACAGATTTTCAGTTTCTCTCAAGTATGCTTCAAGGAAGAACACTATGAATCTGGGACTACCTCCTTCCTTTACCAACAGTTCATGTTTTAAGCCCTTGAACTTCCTAAAGGACTAGATGGCAATTACCATATTAGAAATGAGAGACAAGAAACTAATGAATAGAAAACATATTTGAATCCAACTTTGGACTTCGTGAGACTTGGAGATTGTACTCCACAGCAGAAGCAATAATCTGGAAAGTAAAGCCAATGCTTAGGTTACCTTTGTTACTGAATCTTTCCCCAGGTTGCGTGTGACTTTTGCATATTCCACAGTCAGAAGAAGCATCATGGCTCAAGAGACATATAAAGAAATACTAGAGATAAATGCCCAGTCTCTAGAACTTGGAAGTCAGAGTTACAGAATTATAACGAATTCTAACAAAGTTGAAATTAAATGCCAGAATCAAAGGACCATTTAGTGGCATCATATTTCTACCTGAATAATTGATATCACAGACAATCAAGTTGTGGAAGGTATATCTGCAATAACAACAGCCCCAGATTTATGTTCAACATGTGGATTTCTAGATCTTTCTAAAGATGCCAGCATGTGCTAGATGAAAGAAAAAGAAGTAATAGAATCATCTTCCCTAATCATGACTGATAAATTCCAGAGATAAAAGTCATTTAGCTTAATGGTTATTGGCTGTTTGTGCTATAGAGTACTGGCTTTACATACTTTTATTTCAAGTGAAATTGTAGCTTTGTCATACATACATTTTATGATATCTCATAACATTGATACGTTATAACTAGAATACTTGTGTTGCATGATCTTAAAACTAGGACAGCACTTAATGATTATCTATCTTTTCAACATGGCTTTTACATACATGATTACTGTGTCTCACTTGAGCTTCCAACAATTCTGTAAGGGAGATGGAAAGAATGTTATTCACTCGAAAAATACAGAGGTCCAGAGTGGATGTGGGACTTGCCCAAACTCACCCAGAGGACAGGGCCTCGCCTGAGCACTCCAGGCCCTGTCCATCCTCTTTTCATTTCTACTTCACATCCACCCCACTTCCAAACACTGTGCTCAAACACTTCAGCACCCGAGTCACGGTTCCTCTCTCTCTCTCCTGTCTTTAACCATCACCCAAAATAACAGCATCATCCATGTTGACCACAGAATCTCCCAACAGCTCTTTCAACTCCACTGCATGTTCGCCACAACTTGTATTTTCTCATCACTAGGAACTGCTCACCTCTAAGATCTCTAGTTACTCTCTCTTTCTGAAACAATCTCCCCACTTTCTTCTCCCACTCCCAATGTATCTGCTCAATGTGCCTTTTGCCACAGTCAGTAAAAAAATTACTGATTGAGAACCTAAGAAATAGATGGAAGATCAGCTAGACATGGCCACAGGCAACACTGAGTTTTACTCCCTCAGCCTAGCCCACCCCTTAACCACGTAGTCTCTCCTCATACACCAGTCCATACCTGCTCAAAAGGCCTCAATTGTCTCCCCAGCAATGGATGGTAATTTCAACATTACCCCCTGCAGCATCCTACAGTCCCTCAATTTCTTAATCTTCCATTATTCCAATCCCTAAATCTGGATTATTTCATCATTCTCATTCTCTACTCCAAGACTATCTCGCTGCTAGATAAGATCATGAAGCTACAATGACTAGGTACACCACAAATTCAAATTGTCCAACTTGGTCTAAGACCTTTAAATTACTCCTCAAGACTCAAAGAGAAGCAAAGAATGGGTACATGTTTTAATGATGCAGATTTTGGTTTGAAATAAGATGGAAACATATAACCACTTCAGCTAACCAGCAACTGAAAAATAATGAGCTCCACATTACTGTTGGCATTTTTTTCTTTGAGACAGAGTCTTGTTCTTGTCACCCAGGCTAGAGTGCAGTGGCATGATCTCAGCTCACTGCAACTTCCGCCTCCCAGGTTCAAGTGATTCTCCTGCCTCAGCCTCTGAAGTAGCTGGGATTACAGGCATGCACCACCATGCCCAGCTAATTTTTGTACTTTTAGTAGAGACGGGCTTTTGTCATCTTGGCCAGGCTGGTCTTGAACTCCTGACCCCAGGTGAGCTGCCCGCCTGGGCCTCCCAAAGTGCTGGGATTACAGGTGTGAGCCACCGCACCTGACCCATTACTGTTGGCATTTAAGTAGAGTTTAGATCAGAGGTTCCCAGACATGACTGATTATAAGAAACACTTGGAGAGATTTTTTTTCTTTGAGACAGGGTCTCGTTCTGTCATCTAGGCTGGGGTGCAATAGCATGATCATGGCTCACTGAAGCTTCAACCTCCCACACTCAGGGGATCCTCCTGTCTCAGCCTCCCTAGTAGCTAGGACCACAAGTGTGTGCCACGATCCCCAGCTAAGTTTGTTTAATTATTATTTGTAGAGGTGGGGTCTCCCTGTGTTGCCCAGCCTGGCCTCAAGGCATTCTTCTCCCTCAGCTTCCCAAAGTGCTGGGATTATAGTTATGAGTCACTGCACCAGCTGAATTTTTTTTTACATACAGAATCCCAGGTCCCACTTCAGACCCAGTGAATCAAAACCTCTGGGAGCTGTTGATTTCTAAAGCTCCCTAGAAGTTTCTGATGTAGCCAACCCATAGATTGACTATAGCTTTCCACTGGGCTACACTACTGATTGTACTTTTTCCAGGACAAAACAAAAGGGATTTCTTCACTGACAGGAAATCCAGGTTGAATGATCTGCCTTTACAGTTTATTCCACTCCTTTCTTTCTCTACTTGAACATGAAGCCTGTTAATGTTGCCGACTGCTTATACTCTCTTTTAGTCCCACTGTGGCAGTTAGGGCTCAACAACCTGACGCTCCTGGGGAGCACTTTAAGTTTCTGCCAGAAAGTCTAGAAATGACCACAGTGGATGTCCGTATGAATCCAGCTCATTGCACCTCCGCTGATATGGAGCTCACACCATCTCTTAGTTTTCCCACTAGCTGGATGGGCTGCTCACTCTTCATGCTCCACTGCTGTCTTAACTCATTTATAATGACTTTATGTTAGTCAAAATAAATGTTTTTTCACTTCTGTCTTTATAGCAAAAGTAAAAGCCAGGTGAACATCGCATCTTTGCTGGACTAAACACTTAAATACATTTGCAGCTGCAGTTGGCCTCGGTGGATTCTATTGTAGAGTGCAGCTGATGTCACTGATTTTGAAACATCTTTATGGTCAGTGAAAAGATCACACATTACCTCCAGTGATGGTAAGATTCAAAGAGCCAGTTCCAGTAACATCCATGAGTATGAGTCATATGTCTGATCAGCTGATTTATAATAAATCTCCCCCGCATGTATCTTGATAAAAGCAGACCTTTCAGATTTCTTTTTTTAACTTAACATTTCCTACCAAGGCCTTCCTTCTCATACTTTTCAGTTGCCAAATGATACAAATTTATACTTTTGCTCATTTACTATGGACATGATTGACTATATAATTCTTTTTAAAAGCTACCTGCAAATATAGTTACCTGACCCAATTTAATATACACATGAAAAAAAAATAGGTCATACTCTAAACATTGTCTCTTCTTGTCTTTTTTCATTAAATTGCAAACAATTTCATACAGGTCAGCATAGCTGCTACCTCCCTACTTTCATTTCTGTAACCACTTACTTTATTATCAATAATAATGGTGACAGTAAAAATAGTAACAATGCCTGCCTGCCTCCCCAAGAGCACAAAGGTCTTGGTCCCCAGTAAAGGCAGGCTATGAAATAAACAACAAATGTTATGTGTCACTTGTTTAACATCTTGAATGTCTTAACCAATTTGCCTTTGGTTGCTATGTAAGTTTCTAACAATTCTGTTACTAAAGGCAAGAGAGTAGTTAAAAAAAAAATTAAAGTTGCTTTCTCTCTTTTTTGTCCATTTCACAGAGCAATCTCACATTTTCAGTCTTTCAAGTCTAATGTACACATCACAAATTCACTGAAATTGGATAAACATTAGAGAAATACTTTAGTTCTCTTTTCAAGGAAGAATGAAGGTCAGAATCTGCGTAGCAGTTTTGCTTAACTGTGGAGGTACCTAGAGAAGATCGATTAGCTAAAAGTAAGCTATGTCTCTGAGGAAAACATGAACTTCAGGCTCACAATCTGAACTATTCTCACCCAGGATGATTCACCCTTCCCTTATTAAATAAGGCTTTTGGAAATGTAACTTCATCACTCACTGTCAATGAAATAGGCTTTGACTGGCTGATTATTTCCAGCACCACGCTTACCTATTGAGAGGCATCTACCAAATGAACAGGTCAGGAGGTATAGATCAAGTTCTTCTGAGACATAGAAAGATTAAAATGATTAAAGAAAAGTCCCCATTTGACCTACATTTTACTTTGTATTCCATTCCATTTACTAAACATTTATGGAACTCTTATTGCCCTAGACAAAGTTCCCTTGAAAGTTGAAGCTGAGGCAAGGTTTAAATGCTAAACTTTATTGGGAATGTGATCCCAGGGCAGTGTGAGTGATGGGAAAGAGAACTGCGGCAGGTAAGCAAGGGAAGCAACTACAAATTGTTGCAGATAAGAGATTATCTACCAACTCCCTCACATCTCCTGCATCCTGGGGCCTTACAAGTCAGTTGCCATCACAGCCTTTGGAGTAGAAGAAGAGGACCAAAGCTCTAGGGAGACAGATGAAGGCCAGAGAATCTCAAGTGGCACACAAGAGGCACCTGGTACACTTACCACGTGCAAGAAATGTCTTGTATACCATTTCCTAGTCTAATATGACTATCAAAATTATAATTTACATATGATTAAATACATCCTACCTATATGTTCAAATCACAACTGTCTTAGTCCACTTTGCATTGCTATGAAGAAATACCTGAGGCTGGGTAATTTATTTTAAAAAAGAGATTTATTTGGCTCGTGGTTCTGCAGGCCACACAAGAAGAAAGGCACCAGCATCTGCTTCTGGTGAGGACCTCAGGACGCTTCCAATCATGGCAGAAGGGGAGGGGAGCCAGTGTGTCACATGGTGAGAAAGGGAACAAGAGAGAGGGAAAGGAGGTGCTAGGCTCCTTTTAGCAATCAGGTCTCACATGAACTCATAGAATGAGAACTAACTCATTACAGTAAGGATGGCACCAAGCCCATCATGAAGGATCCGCCCTCATCACCCAAATACCTCCCACCAGGGCCCACCTCCAACACTGGGGATCAAATTTCCACATGAGGCTTGGAGGGGACAAATATCCAAACTATGTCAACAACTAAGAAAATACTTTCTGATCACTGATTTCCTTTGTAATAAGGAAGACCTATGTAATAATATATGATTTTTTAAGAAATTATTTTCACCTATGAATCTCATTTATTTTTCAATATTTCAAAATAATAAACATTAATCAAAGAAAAAAACCTTTTTTTGAGACAGGGTCTTCCTCTGTCACCCAGGCTGCATTGCAGTGGCATGAGCATAGCTCACTGTAGCCTCAGACACCTGAGCTCAAGCAGCCCTCTTGCCTCTGCCTCCCAAGTAGTAGAACTACAGATGTGCACCACCATACCCAGCTAATTGCTTTTATTTTTTCAGAAACAGGGTCTCATTATGTTGCCCTGGCTAGTCTTGAACTCCTGGTCTAAGTCCTCCCACCTCAGCCTCTCAAAGCGATGGGATTACAGGCATAAGCCCTGGGATTGGCCAGAAAAAAGCATTTGATATCCTTCTGGAGAACTTTTACTGGTTAAAGCCCCTTGAGACTAGCAAAGTTAAATAAATATTAAAGAGGGATTTATAAGGAAACACTGAGAAACCAAGTGAGCTCTCAAAGTGACGCCTGTCGGAAAGGTGATTAAGAAAGACTCTGACTTCCTCAACAGAGTCATGAGAGCAATATATTCAGTGTGACAGGAGAAGGAGGGAGAAATTTAAGAAGAACAAACTACTCCCTTCCTTAGTATACAAATAAATTATTTGTATGAAAGTAATATGAGCAATGCTGCAACTATGATTAAAATACTTTAAGTCTCTCTGTAAGTCTGTCTTACAGAGAAATTTTTTAAAATCATCTGCCTGAAATAGCTTTTTTATTATCCTACCAGCTTTTCCACTGAACGATTTGTGCCAAAGTAACTCTGCATCTGATGCAATCTGAACCAGTATCATTAGGCATATTTTTTGGACATATTTCTAACTGTGATTAAAACATTTAAGTTCAGTCTAACAGCTTTCTTCACCAAGGATGTCTAGATGTTCTCAAGATCAGACAACTTTACTATCACCACTGCCTTTTATTTAGATTGAGTTGGAAATTCATTTTGGCAACAATGTCTGGTATTAGTCTGAGAGGCATAGAAGACAACTTAATTATGCTATGCAACAAGTCTTACTTGCCATGAATTTAAAATGCTTACACTGTTGATCCTAAATTCTTGAACTACTTTTATTTTCAATTTGTCCAAAATTCTTGAAACAACAAAATCCTATTTCCTACATTTTGATTATTCTCTACCTACAAAAAGGATAAAAGATGTATTCAGGGTTTCCAAAATAGTACTGGGGGGCTTTATCTTGCCAAACGACTAGTCCACACAGAAGATGTTTTCGCCCCTAAACATCTGCCTAACAAAGTGTCATAGAGTGGGTGACTTAAACAACAGAAATGTATGGTCTCACAGTTATGGAGGCTGGAAGTCCAAAATCAACGTGCCAGCAGGATTGGTTCCTTCTGAGGGCTCTGAAGGATCTGCTCCTGGACTCTCTTGGCTTGTAGATGATGGTCTTCATGTTCACCTGGCATTCTCCTCGTATGCATGTCTTCTTCAAAGGACAACAGTAATACTGGATCAGAGCCCACCCTAATTATCTCATTTTAACATGATTATCTCTGTAAGACTGTATTTCCAAATAAGACCACATTCTAAGGTATTTTGGTTAGGACTTTAATAAGATACAAATTTGGGGTTGGGAGCAATTCAACCCATAATACATTCTAACACTCTTGCATTTTGCTTAACAGTCCTGCCATACATGGGATGCTCTGGGTAATGGCAGAAGTTAAAATTCAAGCTCCAGGGTCACATTGCCTGGGTTCAAACTCTAGATCTGCCCTTTGCTGGCTATAAGACTGAAAAGAAGTCAATTAACCTCCCTAAATTCTGTTTCTTCATCTGTAAAATGGGGATGATAATAGATCCTACACCATAGGATTGCTGCAAAGATTAAGTAGTCAATCCACATAAAGTTCTTAGCCTAGCATCTAGCACAAAGTAAGTGCTCCTGATATGTTAATTATCATTTATATGAATTATTGTTAACCCAAAATCGTCCATTTAAACTGAAAAGTAAAGCTCACAGACCCAGTTGAAGGAGAAGATGCTTTCTATTTTTCCTCTCCAATCAAATACAGCCCCCTCCACCTAAGGCTGTGTTTTAGATTAACAAGGACTCCTAAAACCAACACTCAGGTTCATTTTGTCCTATCAAGTCCTATCAAGACTTGTCAGATTATAGAATTATAATGGCTGATTCCCATTTTACTCCACCCCTTAATGCCAACAGATTAAGAGGCAGAGCTGAGGCCAGTTTCTTTCTTTACTGACCAAGTGTTCCTCTTTGGGACCCTCTACCAGGGATGTCCAATCTTTTGGCTTCCCTGACCCACATTGGAAGAGCAGATTTGTCTTGAGCCGCATATAAAATACACTAACACTAGTAATAGCTGATGAGATTTTCGAAAATCTCATAATGCTTTAAGAAAGTTTATGAATTTGTGCTGGGCTGAATTCAAAGCCATAATGGGCTACATGTGGCCCACGGATCGCAGGTTGGACAAGCTTGCTGTCTAATGAGGCATTCTGCATCATAGCTTCCCTCCCACAACATTCATTTTCCATATCTAAGAAAGTCAGCTCTATTCTGCATTTCCTATTTTTAAGCAGTTCATATTTCTCTTTTATTCAGCCAAAATTAGATTACCAATTTTTTTTGTCTGTTGTTGCATTTTTTTCCCAAACCTCCCTTTACACATTCATTAATATTCATGAAGGAGTTTATATATTAAATTTACATAAGTATGGGATAAGAGGGAACTCTCTGCTCCTAAGATTCTAGTCTTATGCTAGAAGACTCTAAGACTTGCTATAAATATCTGTTTTTATTGTTTTGCTTTCATGTCTTGCTTATCTCCTACCTTCTCATGAAGCCAGAAATAGAAATAACTGCTTGAGGTGATGGATACCCCAATTACTTGAATTTCATCATTACATATTATGTCCTTGTCTCAAAAGATCACATGTGCTCCATAAATTTGTACACCTATTATATATCCATAATAATAAAAATAAAATATTTTATAAATAAATTTTAAAAAAATTTAAAAAAGAAAAGTAAGATAAACTTTTCAAAACAAAAAGAATAGAAAGACCCATGCACTAGGATGGGACTCTGACCACACCAATAATCCTCCTTCTCTGGTACATCTCAGGAAAGAGTGAAATTAGTTCACATAAATACCACTCAGCCCGACCAGCTCAGAAGACTTTTCTGAAAGTCTAAGCCTCATTAAAGTATCCAGGACTACGTTATGACTTTCTTGGTCTCCTTCCTACATAAGAAAGTAAAGAAACAGAACTATGTTTTACAACTCATCAGTGTAAAGATGGGTATATTAATACTATATATCAAAACGTTTTATTTGACCTAAAAGTTCATTTTTGTCTTCTGATTTTAAAAAAATTAAAACAGGTCATGCACGGTGGATCATGCCTGTAATCCCAGCACTTCAGGAGGCTGAGGCAGGCAGATCATTTGAGATCAGGAGTTTGAGACCAGCCTGGCCAATATGGTGAAACCCTACTCTACTGAAAATACAAAAATTAGCTGGGTGTGGTGGTGCGTGCCTGTGGTCTCAGCTATTCGGAAAGCTGAGGCAGGAAAATCACTTGAACCCAGGAGGTGGAGGCTGCAGTGAGCCAAGATCTCACTACTGCACTCCAGCCTGGGTGACAGAGTGAGGCTCTGTCTCCAAAAAAAAACTAAATAAATAAATAATAAAAAATTAAAACAATTTCATAAGGCTCTAAAAGCATTGTAGGCCTAAGACACTGTGTGTCTACTATGCCAAACAGATCTTAGCTGGCAAAGCATGTGAGGTACTATATAGTATTCAGTATTAGGCCAAGTTGTCATAAACCCCAGTATAGTATAAGGTTCCCAGTTGCTAACTACGATAACCAATTAATTATAAGGCATTAAAGAGGCACTTGACTTTTATAACCCTCTGCTTCTAGCCACAACATGCAAGGGAAAAAGCTCTGCATTTCTGCAAAAAGTTAAAGCAAGGATTACATAACTCTTTGCACATATTCATACTTATCACTGTTTTAAAACAATCATTTTGTTCTCTCTGAACCTCATATGTAGATGTATAGATGTATAAAATAGCATTTCCTACTATTTAAAGTATGCCTTTCACAAATCAGTTACTGATAAGGGAAGAAAGAAAATTAACATTTGCTGAGAGCATACTATATATAGGCACTGTCTTGGGTGCCTCCACATATGTAGTCCAGGAGACAAAGATTACTATCCCGTTTTTATGTGTAAGGAAACTGATACTAAGTAACTTGTTTAAGATAACAGAATTCAGTAATGATAGAGCTAGAATTCAAAATCAGGTTATTTTGATTTCAAAGTCAATGGAGTTTCTAGTACATCAACTAGATTAATTATATGGAAGTGTGTGTGTGTGTGTGTGTGTGTGTGTGTGTTTGGATAAAAATATTTGGAATAACTTCATTTTAAAAGAGAAAGTAACCAAAGCCCAGGCATGGTGGCTCACACCCATAATCCCAGAACTTTAGGAGGCCAAAGTGGGAGGATTGCTTGAGCCCAGGAGTTCAAGACCAGACTGGACAACATGATAAAACCCCCTGCAAAAAATTCAGGGATGATGGGGCATGCCTGTAGTCCAGCTACTCATAAACTGAGACAGGAGGATCACTTGAGCCCAGGAGGAGGTCAAGGCTACAATGAGCCATAATCGCACCCCTACACTCCAGTCTGGGCAACAGAGTGAGACCCTGTCTCTAAATAAATAAATAAATAAAATAAAAAACCATTTTCTTCCCTCCAACTCCCTTTTTTTGAGACAGGGTCCTCACTCTGTCACCCAGGCTGTAGTGCAGTGATACAATCATAGCTCAGTGCAGCCTTGAACTCCTGGGCTCAAGCAATCCTCCCACCTCAGCTTCCTGAGTAGTTGGGACTATAAGTGAACACCACCAGGCCCAGCTAATTTTTTATTTTTTTTATTTTTGTAAAGATGAGATCTCACTATGTTTTCCAGGCTGGTCTAGAATTCCTGGCCTCAAGCCATACTTCTGTCTCAGCCTCTCAAAGTGCTGGGATTACAGACATGAGCCACCATGCCTAGCCACCATTTTCAAATTAAGTCAGTTATCATGCAAAATCATGTCATCTAACAGAATCACAATTTTTGAACCAGAAGGTACATTGGAAGACATGCCTAGTTCAACTCCTTCATATTCTGGATGAAGAAATCTCAAAAGGACTTGTGACATTGCCAGGATCACATAGAGAGACATGTACCTACAATCAATCATTGCTCCTCACTAAACACAAAAAGCAAAGAACAAATGATCTATATGTAGCAAATATTAAAAAGAAGAGAGTTACATGAACAGAAAGTTATTCTGAACCATTTTTCATGGTTAACACTGCTGCTAAATTGACCTTTTTTTAATCCATCAAATGAACTTTTCTTTCAATCATCATATGCCCCAAATGAAGATCAAGGAAGTCAATTTCATACAACTTTATGAGTTGGTAGAGGCAACTATGGGCTTCAGTAATCAAGGACAGCTCTTGTAAGCTACAGAAACTCAGCTGGGCTTTGAAAGATGGTAGCAGTTAAACTTACACAGCAGAGTGCTTTTTAGATGATCAGAACAAAGCCATGGATGAAATTAGTATTTGCTCTGAGCTTTAAAAATCTAGAAAGCAGCTTCATAAACCTTTCTTCCATTATATCTTACAAACCTGTAAAAAATTTTAAAAAGCAAATATATATGTGACTATTTTTCAGCTAAAAATAAATACTTGTACAAAGTGCAAACAATACAGAAGTACATAGAGTAAAAAGTAAAAGTTTCCCTTAATCCTCTTCATTAATTTCATACCGGGGCCCTTCCCTGTAGGTAAAGTTTAGTGTGTATACATTCAGACCTTTTATGATGCATTTACACACACACACACACACACACACACACGCAGAGAGAGAGAGAGAGAGAGAGGAGAGAGAGTCCTGGCATATCAAGAAAAGCTTGAGCAGTTGCGGTATATCAAGGGAGATTGATTAGAAATAGACATGACATCAGCTAGCAGAGAAAACTTGGGAAAATAATTGAGATGTTTAAGAATGAATTAAAATATTTTATTTTCTGATAGGCAATGTAACCCATATATCAGCATTGGAGATGAAGTTGTATTATGTGTCTGATTTGGGACAGAAAGGAAGGGAGGCAAGGTTGAAGATAACAATGAAAGTCCTCTAGGTGGGTTCTGGGTAAGAGCAAAGCCATCCAAAGAGCCCAGTTACTTTAGGTAAAATCCATTCTATCGAAATTGAAAGAAGCAAAACTGTCAAGTACTTCAATCCCCAAGCTAAAGTGTTTGGAGGTTTCTTTCCATAGGCAAAGAGAAGTCATTGTGGGCTGTTGAGCAAGAAACGGTATGACATAATTAATGTTTTAGGAAGATTCATCTGGCAGTAATGGGCAGGAGATAAACTCTGAAGTAATAGAGGCCAATTAAGAGGTTATTGGATCCTTAGGGCATATATTCTCAAAGAAATCATCTTAAGGTGAAAGGTTTACATATAAGTATTTTTGCCACAGTGTTGTAAAAGCAAAAAAAAGTTTTTAAAACATGCAAACAACCCAAATATCCAAAAACTGGAAGGTCATTAAGTAAATAATGGTATTTGAAGCCATTAAAAATAAGTTTTTGAAAAATATTTATTGACATGGAAAATGCTGGTAATGCAAAAGTTTACTGAAAACACTGACACAAAACTGAATATGAGTTTGACCCCAATAATATAGAGGATTTTCTAAGGACACTGTTGTGATTATCTTGCCTTAGGAAAAGATTATTAGTCATAATGAATATGTTTTAGTCTGTAATGCTCTGCTTTGAAGAAATAAATTAGAGAAAACTTTCATGTATCAGCATGACTTGGCTAAAGGAATGTTTTGACTTTTATTATTGGTGCAGGTTTATCTCCCTAAGCATAAGAAAGGAGGTGAATTAATAATAATTGCACTCCACTTCTCTAAGTAGGTTTTAGGATTAAAAAGCCCAGTGAAAAGTAAGACCCACTTTGGATGTAATGACACTGAACCAGAGGGGAGCAAATGTCAGATCATGGACTGCCTGCAATGCTGATGTTTAAAAACAAAACCAAAAATTACACATTTATTCCATATAGAAAGAAAAAAAATTAAACTAGTAGCAGTGGTTATTCCTGGGAAATGACACTATGGATGACTTGTTTCATTGTCACATTAATAAGTTTACATCACTTCAATCATTAGGGAATTGTTTGGTTAATTTGGTTTATTTGTTTGTTTAATAAAGGAGCAAGTGATTAAGACTGTGACGTGCAAGAGCAGAGAAACAAGAAAAGATCCAGCAGTTCCTTCTGATTCAGGATATAAAGATGGTAAAACATAGTTTAAAGTGTACATGGACTTCGTAGACTTTCATAGTAAAGCAAAATATACACATTAAGGAAACCTAAGTAGGTAACTTTCTTGGGCTTTCCCAAAGCAAGTTTGCTTTATGGCAGTGGTCCCTAACCTTTCTGGCATCACAGATTGGTTTCATGGAAGACAATTTTTCCACAGACCAGGCTGGGGGATGATTTGGGGATGATTCAAGCACATTACATTTATTGTGCACTATTATTTCTATTATTATTACATTGTAATACAGAATGAAATAATTATACAACTCACCGTAATGTAGAATCAGTGGGAGCCCTGAGCTTATTTTCCTGCAACTAGATGATGGGAGACAGTGACAGATCAGGCATTAGATTCTCATAAGGAGCACACAACCTAGATCCCACACGTGTGCAGGTCACAATAGGGTTTGCCCTCCTGTCAGAATCTAATGCTGCTGCTGTTCTGACAGGAGGCAAAGCTCAGGCCATAATGCAAGCAATGGGGAGTGGCTGTAAATACAGACGAAGCTTTGCTCGCTCACCTGCCGCTCACCTCCTCCTGTGTGACTCAGTTCCTAACAGGCCACGGACCAGTACCAGTCCATGGCCAGGGTGTTGGGGACCCCTGCTTTGTGGGATAAAATTCAAAAGTGAAAAAAGCGCAGTATATTCTCTCTACTAAAGATTCCCAAAAAACATCTAAGATGGCTTTCAACTGACACTATTAGTATGGTAGTACAATAGAGGAGCATTTCAAGATGTCTTTTTTTTTTTAATCTCACTCTGTTGCCCAAGCTGGAGTACACTGGTACAATCACAGCTCACTGCAGCTCCCACCTTAGCTCCCCAAGGTGAACCTCCCAGGTTCAAGAGATCCTCCCACCTTAGCTTCCCAAGAAGCTGGGACTACAGGCATGCACCACCATGCCTGGCTGATTTTTTAATTTTTTGTAGAGATAAGATCTCACTATGTTGTCCAGGCTGGTCTCAAAGTCCTGGGCTCAAGTGATCCTCCCACCTCCTGAAGTGCTGGGATTACAGACATGAGCCATCTTGCCCATAACAAAATTTTGGTTACTAATCACGCAGTATTACTGTGACATTTTTGAAGGACACTGAATGCAGATTCATCCTTTTCTTACATAAGTTTTCAAATCATCATTCTATAGATCTTAGCACTGCACCTATTTCATAAATGCTAATAGGACCATAAAGTTACTTTAACAACTTATAATAAGATGGAGTATCCTACATTATCAGTCTATTCTCCATTTTCAGTCAATATAGTCAACAGGTAAATTCCATTTTGTCATAAAATTTCTATTTCTATTATTTCAATCATTAAACCAAGTGGTAATGAAATAAAAATTTATAGTTCCTGCTGTCACCAGGAGTAACCTAATCCCTGCTGCCCACAGTCTTTATGCAGAAATGACAGAGGCCTTCCTTCTAGCCCCAACTTCCCCCAGAATAAATGGACACCTTGGGATCTCCCAGAGCTTGCTGTCAACTCCAATAAGAATTTCCCTGGATAATTAAGTAAAGCTCAACAAGAGTAGCAAATAAAATTAAATATAATTCAGACATATTTATACTTCCACTAATTAAAAGTAACAACTAAGAAAAGTTGATACCACAATCTATGGGGCATTGGTTTCTGTATTAGCAAAAGATGCATAACAAGAACATAACAAGAGACTAACAAATTTCACATTGTGTGTTTGCTTCTTTCAGTTTGGAACACTTTTACGTTTTTTAAAATCTCACAGTAGAAGGAATAATTCTCCTAATTTGTTTTTGGACCTCTGCATCACTAGCTGACCTGAAACTAGTAAATTAAACTTCCTGTGGCCCATCGACCTTAGAAAAAAATTATTTAGCAAATATTTATTAACCAGTTACTCTCTCACATACACTACTAAATAAATAAGTACTGCATATTATTTATTTCACCAGTAGAAATTTAGAAACCACTAATTTGTTTTCTGACTCTTAGCCATTAGACATTCTTCCTCAAAGCCTTCTCTACTCAATGAGATGAGAAGTGGTAATATGTAAGCATTAAAAGTTGTTCACATATGCTTTTAATTTACTCATATTTTATGAATTCTATCTTCAAACACAAAACCTGAGATAATATATATAACACTGCTAAACTTCAAAACAGTAATGTGCCAATTAATACATGTTTCAAAAGTTCTTTTAGCATACCAAATTCTAAGATACCTGCATGTTCAGCAGCATGATGATATACACTGGGTGCCCTCTGGTTGTACCGAAAATCTTCTGGTACAAATACGGCCGTAAGCTGTTTCCCCAGGCCTCCTCGACCTGTGAACACCAACAGAATCAGACTAACAATAAGAACCCAAATTCTATTGGCTCTTGTCTCCACCTAGCAGAACCTCGGCAGCTTATAGAAGAGTTTCTTGGGCCAGGCGCAGTGGCTCATGCCTGTGATCCCAGCACTTTGGGAGGCCAACGAGGGAGGATCACGAGGTCAAAAGATTGAGACCATCCTGGCCCCACCTCTACTAAAAATACAATAATTGTAGTCCAAGCTGTTCAGGAGGCTGAGGCACGGGAATTGCTTGAACCCAAGAGGCGGAGGTTGCAGTGAGCTGAGATCGGGCCACTGCACTGCAGCCTGGCGACAGAGTAAGACTCTTGTCACAAAAAAAAAAAAAAGCTTCTGGAGGTTGAGCCGCTCTCTGAAGTCAGTTGCTCTCTAAAGTCAGATGAATTCAGGTGTGCTCATGAATACTCCCACACTGGCAGGACATCTGCTATGACGCTATGACTCTCTCCATCATCCATGTCACCAAATACTGCTGTCCCCATAGGCGCATGCACTCCCTACCAGGAGACACTGTTCGTCTTCTGCCACCAAGGGTGCTAAAGATGTGTGGTGGGTTAGAGACATTGCCTGAGCTCTGCCTAATGTTGACTAACATGGACATTACAACCCACTCAAAGGTACCAAATTAATGATGTCTTTGTGACTTTGTTCTACAGAATTTTAGCTTTTGTTTGAGGTTTAATTTTTACAGGCAACTTGCTCCTCATAGTAACCAGATCTCTATTACTGGTCAGTGGTGCCTGGCTCTTTCTCTCTTCAGCATCTTTAGAGGCTCCTCAGTACCCTTTACAAATATTTTCCTTTAGGTGCTGGCCCATGCATCTATTAGAATCACACTAATAATAAGAACCCAAATTCTATTGGCTCTTGTCTCCACCTAGCAGAACCTCAGCACATACTAGTTTCCTCTAGAGAAGGTCTCTTTGATCAAGATTTTGGGTTTATTATTTTGAGAGAGATAATTTTTTTTATTATAGCAAGTCATTATATTTCTTCACTAGGTATATAATTTTACCAAAATAATTTAAAGTATGAAACCCTACTCTCACATAGTAAACGAACATTTAAAACCAGGCTAACAGAACCACTTATATTTAATGGTGTCATAAATGATTTGCAAAATATTTTAACTCATTGATAACCCTTTGGGCTCTTATTAATAAGGAATGAGAGAGAAACTTAAAAATTAGGAACATACACAAGAGTTGTAATAACTCTCCTCTGTTTCACCTATCATTTTTACCTGTCTAAATGCAAGTACCAGAAGTAATTGATAGTGGGTCTCAGGAGAGCTGTTTTTCTCTGCTGAGCTCTTTATTTCTATGCACTTATTCCCCAACACACACAGTGGTTTTCTAACTGGTTATCAATTTTAGCAATGGCAGGTAGCCTTTCCATTCTGCTATGGTTTGAATGTGTCCCCCAAAGTTCATGAGTTGGAAACTCAATCCCCAATGCAACGTTAGGAAGTGGGTTCCAATAAGAGGTGATTTCTGTCATTATGAGAGCTCTGCCCTCATAAATGGATTAGTGCTGTTATTCTGGGAGTTGGTTAGTTATCATGAGAGTGAGTTAGATATAAAAGCAATTTCACCCCCCTCTTGTCCTCTAGAAATCAAATTGCCCTTTCACCCTGCACCACAGCATGACACAGCAAGAAGATCCTTGCAAGGTATCAGCTCCTCAACCTTGGACTTCCCAGCCTCCAAAACTGTAAGAAATAAAGCTCTGTCCTTTATAAATTACTCAGGTATTTTGTTACAGCAGCATAAAATGAACTAAGACGCCTACTATAGTTTCAGATCAAGAGTTCTGAAACATGACACCGATCCTTGCTCTATCTCCTCACTTGTTTCAGGACTCCCTGATTCTGGTGAATATGTCTGGGCTCCTTGTTAACAAGAAATCCTAATTCCATTGCAAACAGAATTTCCACTCCTTCCATTCTCAAAGTCTTGGTTGATGTTTTGAGAGGTGGTATAACACTGCCATCGAGAGCATGGACTATGGAAACAGATCACCCAGGCTCCACTCCCAACTTCCCCACTTATTAGTTGGGCTACCATGGGCAAGTTACTTAAACTCTCTCAATTCCAGTTTCCTCATTATTGGAAGGGGGGTAATGATAATAACAGAACCTTCCTTAGGGTTGGTGTTAGGATTAAATGAGTAATACCTGTAGTTAAAACCATTCTGCTGAGGATGTGAGGTAGCAAAGCAAGCAAGGTTTTTTAATAGGACACTAAATACCATTATCTTACCCTAAATTTAAAAGTACTCTCCAGATAGGTGGTCAGTGGCTGAGTGACATTGAGCAAGTAACTCCCTAAACCTCTGTCTCTTTATCCATAAAATGGTGCTCACTGAAATAAAAACATGTAATTTACTTGGCAATTACCTAACGTGCAGTAAACATTAATATTAGGTCTTATGTCATCTGTAAAAAATAATGTGTAATTATGTCTGCTTTACAGGAATATCGTAATAAGATAACATAGGTAAAGTACTAGCATAATGATTAAATATTTATTAAGCAAAGGGTTAATATATAGTTTTCTTTTTCTCAATACTTGCCTTTTATTTCTCTTTGAGACAGGCTCTCACTCTATCACCTCGGCTACAATACAGTGGCATGATCACAACTCACTGAAGCCTCAACCTCCCAGGCTCAAGCAATCCTCTCACCTCAGTCTCCCAAGTAGGTAAGACCATAGGCATGTGCCTCCATGCCTGGCTAAGTTTTAAATTTTTTTGTAGAGATGGGGTCCCCCTGCATTGCCCAGGCTGGTCTCAAACACCTGGGCTCAAGTCATCTTCCTGCCTTGGCCTCCCAAAGTGCTGGGATTATAGGCATAAGTCACCATACCCAGTTTCCACACTTGCCTTTTAAAGCCCATAGGATTACTTACCAATTTTCCCTGAATTGCTTTTACTTTTCCTTCGTTTGACAGCTATACCTGGAGGTTTGAGCAATGAAGAGAGTCAATGATTATATAAACTCTGCCTATTACCAACACCCTCCACAAACCTACCATTGATAAGCAAGTCTTTATTGAATGTAAGGATTTATCAGGATAATTCTAATTCAAAAAAGGTGGTTGAGTTTCGGGGAACATAGCTGACCAAGTATTAGGACCAACCTTCCCAGGTAGTGACTAAAAGTGCTGGTAAAATATAAAAACATTTTCAAGAAGGCATCCATATGAGATCAAAAGAGTAAGGAGTACCCTAAGAAAGCAACACTGAATCAGCTATATTCTCAGGGCATTTGTTGAATTCAGTGAAGTTGAACATAGATTTTTATGCTCTGGGGACAGAAGACAAAATCCAGGGACCACCTAAGTTGGAGCATCCAAGTTAGAATCCTCATAAAGCAGGGGTCCAACAGCATACACTCAACGAAAGAGGGGACTAAAATAAACTATCCACTTTCACCCCCCTGGAAATTGTATGGGAAACTGACAGCATAAAAACTTGGTAGTGTGTAGAGTAGAGGGAAATTATACCCTGAGAATTTGTAACCAAAAGCTGGCCCTCACACAGTTTGTACAGAAATTCACACTTTTGAAGCAGTCTAAAAAAATTTTTTAACATGAAGTCAGTATTATGTAAAGGGGTCTTAAGCTAGTATATCCCAGGTACCTAACAAAAGCAAATGTAAACCTTTATAGGAAAAATTCATTCTAGGACACAAAAAAATCTTCATGGATAAATTTTCAAGGAAAACTAAACAACTCAAATGTCAAAATTAGTAACACACAGGAGTCAATGCCATAAGTAAGAACCAGCAGGAAAAAAAAAAAAAAAAAAGATAGCACAATTGGACCCAAAAAAATGTTAGGTACTTGAATTATCAGATAATTCAAGTATTAAATTAAATTTAAAAGCATGGTTAATATCAGAAACTTTAAAAAGCAGCAACTGAAATTTAGCGCTCAATTGACAGATTTAACAACACATAAAACATAGCATAATAGAGAGAATTAGTCACTAGAAGATAAAAAGTAATTATCAAGAATGAAGGTCAAGGAGACAAAAGAATTTGAACATTGAAAGAAGTACAGATAAATTGAACTTTATCAAAATTTAAAAACACTTTTTTGTATCAAAGGACATTAGCAAGAAAGGGAACAAGCAACCTACAGAATGGGTGAAATATTTAGAAATCATAATTTGATAAGGGCCTAATATCCAGAATATATAAAGAACTCCTACAATTCAACAGGAAGAAAAAAAACCAAAAGACAAAAAAAAAATAAAAACATGTAAAACAGGAGGTTAAGGCTACAGTGAGGCATGATGGTGCCATGCACTCCAGCCTGAGTGACAGAGTGTGAGCCCATCTCAAAAAAAAAAAAAAAAAGGCAAAGGACTTGAACAAATATTTCTTCAAAGATATACAAATGGCCAATAAGCATATGAAAAATCACTAACTATATTTCCAACAACCAACAACATAAAAAATAAAATGACAGTTTGAAAACCAAATAAGCAGATGTGCAACATCATTAGTCATCAGGGAAATGCAATTAAAAGGACAGTGTTATGCCACTTCACATCTACTAGAATGGCTACAATTTTTAAAAACTGAAAATAACAATGTTATCAAGGATGTAGAGAAATTAGAACCCTCATACATTGCTGATAGAAATGTAAAATGATGCAGCAGCTATGGAAATGTTTGACAGAACATTTTTCCTCAAAAAGCTAAATATAGAATTATCATATGAACCAGCTATTCCACTCCTAGTTATATATGCAAAGGAATTGAAAGCAGGGACTCAAACACATATTCGTAGGCCAATGTTCACTGTAGCATTATTCATAATAGCCAAAAGTTGGAAATAATCCATACATATATATACATATGGAGAGAGAGACAGACAATAATAAAAAGAAATGAATTTTTATTTTTATTTTTATTTTTATTTTTTTGAGATGGAGTCTTGCTGTCTCCCAGGCTGGAGTGCAGGGTGCGATCTCGCTCACTGCAAATTCCACCTCCTGGCTTCAAGCAATTCCCCTGCCTCAGCCTCCCGAGTAGCTGGGATCACAGGCACCTGTCACTACACCTGGCTAATTTTTGTATTTTTAGTAGAGACGGGGTTTCACCATATTGGCCAGGCTGGTCTCAAATTCCTGACCTTGTGATCTGCCCACCTTGGTCTTCCAAAGTGTTGGGATTACAGGCATGAGCCACCGCGCCCAGCCAGGAATGAATTTTTGATATATGCTACAACATGAGTCTTAAAACCATTACACTAAGTAAAATAAGCCAGGCCCAAAAGATTACTTATAAGAAATATCTGGAATAGTTGAATTTATAGAGACAGAAAGGAAATTAGAGGTTGCCAGGGGCTGGAAGGAGTGGGGAATGGGAAGTTATCACATAATGGTTTCAAAGTTTTCATCTGAGAAAAAGTTTTGGAAATTGTGGTGATAGTTGCCCAACATCATGAATGTAATTAATGCCACTGAATTGTACATCTAAAAATAATTAAAATAGAAAATTTTGTGTTATATATACTTTAACATAATTTCTAAAAATTAACAATGTAATAGATCAAAAACCATTAAATTATACACTTTAAGTGGCTGAATTGTATGGTATGTGATTTATGCATTAATAAATTTTTAATGGAAAGAAAGCTTGTATTAATTAAGGTAGTAAGCTAGGTTGCAGAAACAGATAAACCAAAAACACAACATTACTCAAACCAAAACAGAAGTTTATTATCCTGCTCTCACATAACAATCCATGTTGAGTGTTCCTGGTCTGTAAGTACTTCTCTGCCTGCAGTGATTCAATGACTGCAGCTCACGACTCTGCCATCCTCTGAGCCTGAGGCCTTCATATTGTCTGTATTCAGCCACATGAGGGAAAAGAGCGTAACAGGGACACATTACTTCCTAAAAGCTTTGGCCTGAAAATGTTCATGCACATGGCCACACAAAGATGTAAGGAAGGCCAGATGTAAGCTTTAAATGCAGTTAAAAGATTATGGTATTAGAGTAAGCCAGTCTAACATATGTCTAAATAGGGTTCCAAAACATAAGAAAGGAGTGGGAAGGGGGTAGCAGCAACAGTTGAGGAGATTATGGCTAAGAACTTTCCAAGACTGATGAGAAACAATAACGCACACATTCAAGATTTCTACGAATCCCAAATATAAAAAAATAAAAAGAAATTCACACCTAAGTATATCATATGAAATCACAGAACATAAAGACAAAGACATACTAAAAGCAGCCAGAGGAAAAAAGATAGATTACCTTAAGGACAGTGAGACTGACAGCTGACATCACCAATCACAATGTGATCAAGAAAGGAGTAAAACAAAATATGCTGACAAAATAATTATTAAAGTAATTATTAACTTAATAATCTATATACAGCAAATTATACTTTTTAAGAAAGAGAACAAGAAGACATTTTTAAGACAAATAAAAACGGAAAACATCTGCCATTAGCACACCCTCACTAAAGATGTTTGCAAAAGAATAAAGAGAAAAAAAAGCAGTAAATATAAGTTGACACATAAAACAAAAATATTATGTGGGGTTAAAAAACATTAATAGAATGAAAATATGTAACAACAATAGCACATAAGGGGTAACAGAATTTAAAGTGTTCTAAGTCTTATATTATTTGGGAGGCCATAAAGCTACTAATGAATTAAGCATGCAAGCTAAAAATTGTTTAAGTAACCACTGAAATACAGAAACAAAAGGTATAGCTTTCAAATTAGTAGAGGAAAAAAATAGAATATGAAAAAATATAATCAATTCAGAAGACAGCAAGGAAGAAGAAAATAAATGGTATAGAAAATGTGAAAAAAAACATAGAAGACAGTAAAAACAAACATAAATATGTCTGCAATTATAATAAATACAGACTGCTTCAGTTAAAAGACAAAGTCAAGCATGTTTTTTTAAAAAAAACTTGCTTTATTCTATGTATAAGAGATAAATGTAATGCTTAAGAATACAAGAAGATTGAAGGTATGAAAGTAAAAACATAGAGAAGAATGTACAAGGCAAATATTAAGCAAAAGAAACCTGCCAGATCTGGTGGACAAATGCATTTAAAGATGAATAAATATTATTGAACACAAAGATAATCATTACATGATGATTAAAATTTTAATCAGTTGGGAGATATGAATTACATATTCATATATGTAATTTTTCCTAATTATAGCCCCATAGATAAAGTAAAATTGACAGAACCATGTGGAGAAACTGACATATTGAGAGATTTCAACACCTTTTCAGAAACTGACTACTGAAACAAGGCATAAATACTAGTAGTTTTATAGAAGTTTCAAACAACAAAATAAATAAATTAAAACTAATGGGTATATATAAAACTGTCCTCAATGGCTCAACGTTAGTTTTTTCTTCTTCTTTTTTTCTTTTTTTTTTTTTTTGAGGTGGAGTCTCACTCTGTCACCCAGGCTAGAGTGCAGTGGCACAGTTCAAGCAATTCTGCCTCAGCCTGCCAAGTAGCTGGGATTACAGGCACATTGCATCATTCCTGGCTAATTTTTTGTACTTTTAGTAGAGATGGGGTTTCACCATGTTGGCCAAGGTGGTCTTGAACTCCAGACTTCAAGTGATCCACCTGGCTTAGCCTCCCAAAGTGCTAGGATTACAGGTGTGAGGCACCACACCTAGCCTTCAATGACTCAAAATAAACATTTTTTTCCAAGCATTCACAGAACATTTTAACCAAATGCTAAACTATAAAGCAGCTTTCAAAAATTAATATATACATATACATATATATATAAAATATCATACAGATACTGAGTTTCTGAAAAGATAAATAGTATCATGCAGATTAAGTTCTCTGACCACAATGAATTTGCATCCAAAAAAAAAAAAACATAATTAGAAAAATCCCTGTATGTTTGGAAATTTTAAAATGTTCTTCTAAATTACTTAAGGACCAAAGAAGATATTGCATTGTAACGAACATCAGGAAACATTCAGACCTGATAACAAACAAAACATTACATATCAAAACTTACATTATACATAAAAGAAAGAAGCTAAAGGAAACTTAGAGGAAAATGTATTTTAAATTCTCAAATTATAAAATGAGAAAATCTAATAAATAATAAAAACTGTATACATCTTAAGAAGTTAGTATAGGAAGGGCAGAATAAACCCAAAGAAAAGAGAAGGAAGGAAATAATAGAAATAAAGATTAATGAATAGGAAATGAAAAATGTATAGTCAAAAGTTGGTTCTCTGAAAAAGCTAGTAAAATTTACAAACTTGTTACAATAAGAAACGACAGATAATCCAAAAATTAAAATTAAAATAATATATATATTAAATGATATTACATAAATGTATGACATTAAAAGGGGGTATACATTTTAATGCTAGAGCTATAAGATAATTGTGAGATGTATGAGCATTATTCCAATAAACTTGCAAATGTAGCTAAAATGATTCCTATAGAATAGAACTTATTTAAACTGACTCAAGAAGAAAGCAAAAACTGAATGGTCCTATAACCCCTAAAGAAATTTAGCTATTGGTTTAAAATCTTTCCCTAAAGGATCAGGTCCAGGAGAGTTTACTGGTAAACAACAACCATTCAAGAAACAATTTCAATTTTATGCAAACTGTATTAGATTATGGCCAAAAAAATAAAAGATATTGCTCAATGCATTTTCGAAAGCTAATATAACCTTGATACCAAAATTCAACACTGACATTCAAAAGGAGGAATTTACAGACCAGTCTTACTCATGAACATAAATGCAAAAATCCCAGAAAAAACACTAACAAACTGAATCCCTCAAAGTATTAAAATTATACACACACACACACACACACACACACACACACACACACACATTATGGCCAACTGGAATTATTCAGAAATAAAAGTGAATTAAAGAAAGGCAAAAGTATAACTGACTCCATTAACTATTGAAAGAAAATCAAATGACTATCTCAACAAACGCATAAAAAGCATTTGATAAAAATCCAACGATCCTTTGTAGTAAAAATTCTTAGTAAACTATGAATTAAAGTGAACTTCCTTACTCTGATACGAGATAGCTACCCAAAAAAATTGCAGCAAACATCATACTCAATTTTGAAACTTTGAAAGCATTCCATTTATATATTATAAATAAGTTTCTGTACTATCCCTATCTACTTTGATGCAAAATTACACTGGAAACCCAATACAGTACAAGAAAGCCAGGAAAAAATAAAAGGTCTAAGGATTCAGAATGAAAGAACAAATCTGTCATTATTCAAAATTGATATGATTTTCTATAAAGATAAATTATTAAAATTAAAAGTTCAATAAATATGCTAATATAAAATCATTATTCAAAAGCAATTGTATTTCTAGGTATTCATAAGCAGAAAAAATGTAAAAGACATTTATTATAGCATCAAAAATATGATATGCTTAGGAATAAATCTAACAAAAGATGTACAAGACTTTAGGGAGAAAAGTACAAAACATTATTGAAAGATACTAAAGAAGACTTTAATTAATGAAGAGATACACGACGTGACAGATATATTTCAAGAAGGGATGAGAGCACAGAATCTTAGACCAATGGAGTGGCATAGACAGTCCAGAAACAAAGCCACACATAATTGCCATTTCAAATATGACAGAGGTGCTGTTGAAGATCAGTTGGAAAAGAACGGATTAAAAAAAAAATAGTGCTGGAACAATTTGTTTCAATATGAAAAAAAATTAAATTGACTCCTACCTCATGCGAAAAACAAAAATCAGTTCCAGGTAAATGTGAAAGGCAAGAATGTAAAACTTTTGGAAGACGATATAGTAGAACACTTGTATGATTTCAAACGGAGGAAGTTCTTAAACTGAACATAAAAGGTTTAAGTTATAAAGGAAACTACTGACATTAAACTCAATGTCTTCTGTTCATCAAAAAGCATTATTAACGATGAAAAGACAAGCTCAAACTGAGAGATGATTGCTACATACTAACAAAGTATTAAAATGCAAAAATTATTTTTAAATGTTTGTGAATCAGTAGAAATGACAAATAACCAACAGAAAAATGAGGCATAAGTAGTCCACAAACACAAGAAAAGATGATCAAACTCATGACAAATCAAGGAAATTATAATCACAAAAGACCATTTGAAAACTGCCAGACTTAAGAAGTGTGATAAAATTAATCATTTATGAGGGTGAGGAGCAAGGAGAATGCTTATACCCTGCTAGTGAGAATGTAAAGTTGTACAGCACTTTTGGAAAACAGCATGACATTACCAAGTAAAATTAAGTGTGCATATTCAGGTACTCTATGATTCAATGTTCCCGCTCCTAAGTATATGTCCCAGAGAAATCTTGTATATGTGTACCAGGAGACATGTAGAAGAAAGTGTATAACAGTATTGTTTATAACACAGAAAACTGGGGAAAAAAAGCTAAATGCATTCAACAGACTAGATCAATAAGTTGTGATATATTTTCATAATAAAATACCACAGAGCAATAAAAATTAATGAGCTACATTTACAAACATCAGCATGGACAGATCTCAAAAATAAAATATTAAATTAAAAGAAACAAGTCACAGAAGAATATGTGCAGTATGTTTTTATTTATGTCAAGTTTAGAAACAATCCAAACTAAACAATGCAATTTTGAGGGGCATAAATAGGTAGTAATGAGCATAAAGAAATTAACAAAGTTCAGAATCATGGATACTTTTGGGGAAGGAAAGGGACACATCAGCACTTCTGGAATATGGTATCCCTAATGTTCTATTTCTCAGCCCGGATACTAGATACAAAGGAATCTCTTGTATTTTTCTTAAACTGTATGCATGTATCTTTATACATTCTTCTATACGCTTGCTGTGTTTTATAATAAAAAATAAGTTATATAACATTTGCCTGGGTTATCTGAATTTTCCAGACAAAACTTTTTTCTGAATTACAAGAATAATCATTTCAGTTTCCTCTTCTGGGATTTGTAAAGGAGTCACAGAACTTGGGATTCTCCCTATTACAAAATTCAAATAAGTACTTGCATGCACAATCCTTGTTTATTTAGCTATAGGTTTTAATCAGGCAATGTAGGTTCTCAGAGTCACTCAAGCACACTCGAAAATTATATCACTTTTTTATTCTTAATTGCATTTATACTATCCAAGAAATATCACTATAGAGCAGCGCTGTCAAATAGAAATATATCATAACCCAACTATGTAATTTTAGACTTTTTAGTAGCCACATTTCAACATCTGATCAATGTGTTTTCTTATTATTAATGTAATATTTTACATTCTTTTCCCTACTCAAGTTTCAAAATTCATTGTGTATTTTACACTTACAGCACATCTTGATCCGGACTAGCCACATTTCAAGTTCTCAACAGCCACATGCGGCTGGTGACTACCATACTAGACAGCACAGCCTTATAGTCTCCAAATAAATAATGATCCCCTTGGCTTCAGCTTTAGAAATTAGCAGGAGAGAACCACCCACAAAGCCTCAAGGCCTATTAGACCTCCAAACTACAAGAAAGATTTCTAATTTTAGCATGAAGCAGAGGTAGGTACCTTTTTCACACAGAACAATAGAACTGGTCGTTTTTATCACATCTTTCCTCTTCATATCCCTGAATTTCCTCTGTATTAGGCCCAACAGGAACTTCTTGTAAACGGGAAATAATAATGCTTTGGAGTTCTTAAGCCCATTTTCCTCAGGAATCCAAAAAATTTTAAGAATACTGGTTCATTAATCAACAGACTAACAACAGTCTTGACATATTCTGCCATTTAAATTTATGTATATTTAGAAAAATCAAGCCTTAGAATAGAATGGCTAACATCCCATCTAGAAATAAAAATTGAACTAAGGTCTGGGATTCTGAGTCCCATGGCTCGAGCCAACACCTTGAGCACAAATATATGTTCCTTTGGGTTCTTAGATTTTCTTTTGGTTCCAATCATTCACAGTTAACTCCTTGTATCATTTCATATTTCACCTACTCTACTTCATTTCAATATTCTCCTACCCCTCAGCTGTCTGAAGGAACCAAATTTAATGTGCTGATTCATGCCTTAAATACTTAGTAATGTTTCTAAGAGGAAACATAAAATTGCCAAAAGGTTTTGTTTCTTTATTTTTTAAGAACCAGTTATTATAATTTCTGTAGAACAACTTTTATAGCAATAAAAGCCAAATACTGACTAATTACCAGAGAACTAGAGAATGAGATCATCAATATTTATGGGATTTTTTTCTTCTGATTCATTTTCATTATTTTGCATAGGAATACCTGAATTTTCTTAGTAAGTGTTGTTTAGTAAGCGTATTCATTTTCCAGTAGTAATTGCATAAAGGTGCCACTAATGGGAACCAAGTATTGACTTCCTGGGACTCATTTGTATGCTTATACACACATTTATTTTCCCAATCTTTCTCTATTTTTTAAACTGTATTTTCTCCATAGCAGTACAAAGAATTATTTAACTAACCTCCAACACATTGGTTTTCTGGCTTTCAGATTTCATAACCAATAGAAAAATAAATGTTTTAATTGAGGGACTGGCATAACATTGCCAATTTCTTATTTTGCCAATTACAGTTATAAAATAATAATTAAATTCTACAACTTATTTTATTACCATCATTTCCTTCAAGCAGCGGTTCTCAAACTAGCATGTGTCAGAATCACCTGGAGGGCTTGTTAAGCCACAGATGGCTGGGGCCCACCTGCAGAGCTTCTGATTCTGTGAGTCTCAGAGCCCAAGTATGTGCATTTCCAGCAAGTTCCCACGTGATGCTGCTGCCGCTGCTCTGTGAAACCACACTTTGAAAACCATTGCATTAAAGAGAGGACATTTCAGCAGCAAAAAAGAAGACAGAAGGCAATCTCAGAATAAAAGAGAATGAATTAAATTGAGTAAATTTAGCTTTAGTTTTTCTACTTCTCCCAGGTCAGTTTCACAAACAGCACAATGTCTCTGAAGAAACATTTAGAAACTATCTGATAAGTAGCCTTAGCCAGCCAGCCATATGTAGCTATTGAGCACTTCAAATATAACTAGACCAAATGGAGATGTGCTGTATGTGTAAAATACACACCAGGTTTTAAAGATCTACTACAAAGACAGGGCATGGTGGCTCAGGCCTGTAATCCCAGCACTTTGGGAGGCTAAGGCAGGAGGATTGCTTGAGCCCTAAGCATTTGAGACCAGTCTCGGCAACACAGCAAGACCCCATCCCTACCAAAGATTTTTAAAATTAGCCATGTATGGTGGCATATGCCTGCAGTTCCAGCTACTGGGGAGGTCAAGGTGGGAGGATCACTTGAGCCCACGGTGGCAATGGTGCAATAAGTTCTGATCACACCACTGCACTCCAGCCTGAGCAACAGAATGAGACTCTGTCTCAATTTAAAAAAAAAAAAAAGATTCACTACCAAAAAAGAGAATGATTTCACAAATAATTTTTATATTGATTAGGTGTGGAAATAACATTTTATATATTCAGAGTTAAATAAAATATATTAGAAAGATATTTAAAACAATATGACTTTTTACTTTTAAACTGTGGCAGCTAGAATTTTTTTTTTTTTGAAAAGGGGTCTCTCCAACCCCAAGGCACGTAATCGCCAGATTCACCAGGGTTGAAATGAAGGAGAAAATGCTAAGGGCAGCCAGAGAGAAGGGTCAGGTTACCCACAAAGGGAAGCCCATCAGACTCACAGCAGATCTCTCAGCAGAAACCCTACAAGCCAGAAGAGAGTGGGGGCCAA